>JAINRH010000331.1:0-15778 GCA_025413025.1 Ficus hispida
ATAATCCCTTTAAGTGGCCAAACATGATAGTTGTGCAATTATTCACGCTTGTTGTTATATGCTTCCATACATATTTGCATGTATAAATAATTCCCATATATATATGTCTAATATAATGTGTGTAATTAAAAACCCGTATCTAAATGTTTACAATGTAAGAAACGTAAAATCATTTGTTAAGAAAATTTTTTCTTCTTTTTTTTTGGGCTTCTCGACACGTGTCCACTCAACGTCCAATCGAAGTAAGTGTGAAACGTCATCGTCAAAATCATCAATCTCCTCCACCGGTGGCAAACCCTTTGTAAATGATGGAATGTCGGTGTAATCTTCAATATCTTCTTGGCCATCCCGGATTGATCTTGGCTTCATTGGCACAACCAAAGATAACTCTAAATTTACAGGATCCGTTGTATAAAATACTTGTACCGCTTGTGATGCCATGATGAAAGGATCATTTTTGTATCCCAATCGCCTAAAGTCCACCACTGTCACGCCGTTACTATCAACCTTAACATAATTATTGTCAGCCCACTTGTATTTAAATAGTGCTATTCGCAAGCCGTAATAATTAAGTTCCCAAATATCTTCAATGAAACCAAAGTAATTCATGGAACTATATACCGGATTCTTGTCCTTTGCGGATGAAATATGCATAGACTCGGCCCGAAGGGTGACACCACTATTCTATACGGGATGCTTCTCATCTCTTTCCCTAGTGTAGAAGGAGTGGCCATTCACCAAATATGATGTATATCTTGTGACTATCGATGACGGACCTCTGGATAGCTATGTGAAATGCCAAGCTTCATATGCAAATATTTTCTTATCCACTCCCGAAATGTCTGATTCTGCTCATTTTGAAACCACTTCTCACTTCTTCCTTTTCTTGGATTTGCAGCTCTTAATTCCGCCATATGAACTTGAAAGAAAGGCTCCATTTCCTTAGTATTGTGCAAAACATACAAACATACTTTTTCCCATTCATCTTGATTTACTAGTGAATGAACGGCCACGGACAGTCCTTTCGATGTAAGTAGCCCGCTCGTTGGCAACCCTATTAGGTCCGCGTTGGACAAATACTCAGAACAAATTTCAATAGATTCCTCATATATGTAGTTTTCCACTATACAACTCTCCGACCTATTTCGGTTCTTCACATATCCCTTCAAAACCTTCATGTACCTTTCAAAAGGATACATCCACCTCAAATACACCGGGCCACATAACTTAACTTTCCGAACTAAGTGCACACAAAGATGGATCATTATATCAAAAAAGGATGGTGGGAAATACTTCTCAAGCAGGCACAATGTCATAACCAATTCCGACTGTAGCGAATCTAGTATCATTGGATCAATTACCTTGGAGTATATTGAATTGAAAATGAGCATAACTTTGTAATTGAGTATCTCATATCTTTTGTTAAAACTCCCCGCAAAGCAAGAGGTAATAATTGTTGCATCAAGATATGACAATCATGTGTTTTCATTCCAACGAGGCGCAAATCTTTCATCGAAAGCAACCTTTTGAAGTTGGAAGAGTACCCACTTGGCACTTTCACAAAAGCAAGCCACTTACAAAGCTTTCTCTTTTCGTGTCTAGATAATGTGTGCTTTGCCGGCGGTAAGTAAGTGCCATTCGATCTTTCATCGGGGAGCAAATTCGGTCTAATCTTCATCTTTTTAAGGTCCAACCGTGCCTTTTTACCATCTTTAGTCTTATTCGGAATGTCAAGCAATGTGCCCACAATCGACTCACAGACGTTTTTCTCAATATGCATAATATCTAAGCAATGACGAACGTAAAGTGACTTCCAATATGGAAGTTCATAGAATATTGACTTCTTCTTCCAAGGCCCATTGACAGTTGGATCTTTATGTGTTCTCTTTCCCAAAACTACATTGACATCTTTAATCATCTCAAAAACATCTTCACCAGTAAAATTCGAGGAGCGGTTCTTTCTTCGGTATTGCCATCAAAAGCCTTCTTCTGTTTGCAATATCGATGATTTTTCAGCAAGAACCTCCTATGACCAAGGTAAACGGTTTTCCTACTATTTTTCAACCTGATGGAAGATGTTTCCTTCATACAAACGGGACAACCTATAGAACTCTTCACAGGATAACCAGATAGGTTGCCAAGTGCAGGAAAGTCATTAATTGATCAAATCAACATTGCGCGAAGATTGAACGTATCTTGACGGTAAGAATCTCTTACTTGTAAACTATCATCCCACAACCTTTTTAGGTCATCGATTAATGGTGCCACGTAAACATCAATGTCATTCCCTGGTTGTTGAGGGTCTGAGATCAATAATGTCAACATCAAGAACTTCCGCTTCATGCAAACATCTGGAGGGAGATTGTAGTTGACAAGTATGACTGGCCAGGTACTATGCCGACTACTCATGTTACTGTGCATGTTTATTCCATCCGTCGACAAACCGAGACGTAAATTCCTTAGTTCTACACTAAAATCTGGATGATTGTCATCAAAGGTCTTCCATTGCGGTGCGTCGGTCGGATACCTAAGCTTGCCATCGTCAACACATTTATCATGATGCCATGTCAAACTCTTAGCATGTTTTGCATTACGGAATAAACAGCGGAAACGTGGAGCTGGTGGAATGTACCATAACACCTTCACCGGTACTCCTTTACTACCATTCGATGGCATCTTGCCCTTCTTCCATCTTGACTCATTACAAACCGGACATTCATCTAAATCTTCATTTTCTTTCCAATAAAGTACGCAATCGTTTGGACAATAGGTGGCACTTTGTTATTCTCCAGTAGAACATCTTTGAGAAAAGCTAAAAGAGTCGTGAAACTAGAATTCGTCCACCCTCCCGACACTTTCATATTCCATAATTTAACCAATACCCCTAAATTTGTATATTTTGTACACCCGACATACAAGGACGTTTCAGTAATATTAATCATTTCCTCAAATAACTCCGAACGGTGCACAAAGTTTTCTTCCAAATCATTTATCATATTGTACATATTATCACCAGCGTCTTCCTCCACAATAGGCTCTTTATCTTTAGTACTCGTCGATGTATACTTAATTCCGACGAAATCTTCACCATGTAAATACTATGTTTGGTAAGAACAAATAATCCCATAAGCAAGCAAATGCCCTCTAACATCATCAATGGAATGGGATCTATGATTACAACAAACTTGACATGGACACCGAATCTTATCGTCTTGTGTATGAGCTTTGGCAAATGACAAAAATTCTTCGACACCATCTTCATATGCTTTAGACAATTTATCAAATCACATCCATTTCCTATCCATGATTAGTGAGCAAATCCTAAATCAATAAATAAAAGTTCTCGATAAGTCAATATAAGGTGTGCATATTTTTAAATTTGTGGCATGAATATCATTTACATGCACTTAATTATTAGCTAGTTATATATAAAGACTACCGGCTCATGCATTAATTAAATCAACAATATATTTACTAAATCAAAAATCCAAAAAACATAACAAAAATAAAAATACCATTATAAATTAAAGACCGGCCCGGGTTATTTAACTAAAAAAAACAAACTATAAATACATTGTAATATATAGGATTTATAAATAAATTTTTTTAGGATTTAACTAAAAAATCCAAACTAATTTCAAAAAACCAAACTAAAAAAAAACAAATTAAAAATACATTGATCGTGAGATCACTTAATTAATTAAACACTTTGCAGTATTTAACGTATCAAAAGCAATCCAAAAAATTATAAATTAAAATTTATATTCTGACCGGGTTCGTAAATAAAAAAACAATACAGAGGAAAACAATAAAAAGTTGAGTTGATTTGTGTCATCATGACTTACAAAAATGACGGGAGACCAGTAGATGACGGTGGATAGCGTCCAACAGCGGTGTATGGAACTGTTGTCGGAGCGATCTGATATGATTTTGGTTCACGACAGCAGCTGTATCAATGTGGAAATAACAGGGCAACTCGATCTGATATGTCTGTAAAAAAAGGACGATGTTTCCACGATGGTTTTAAGGAAACAGTCGTGGAAGTAGACACTTACACGATGGTTTTTAGACAACTGTCGTGTAATCCCCGAGGCTACCACGACGGTTGTATAGAACCGTCGTGTAATAATCGAGACATCCACGATGGATTTTAGAAACCGTCATGGAATGAATACTTACACGATGGAACAAATAGACCGTCGTGGAAATACATTATTCCATGACGGGTTTAAACAACCATCGTGGAAATCTAAAATTCTACGACGGTTTTCGGATACCACTTTTTGTTTTGTGATTTTGCCTCAGTTTCCACGACGGTTTTTAAAAAACGGTCGTCGAATCTCCGTCGTGGTATCCACATTCTGCAGTAGTGAGTAAAGTAATAGGGTATGGAAAAAAAAATTTATATATACTTATTTTCTTAATGAAACATTGTTATTTGTTGACAAAATTAACTCTTTAAAATTAAAAAGTGTAAAAACTTGGAATGTATCTGGAAAAATGATAACAATATGAATTTTATTTCTTTTTTTTTTTTGTCATTTTATGAAATTTTATTTTTTAAAAAATTTCATCTTGCCTTAAAAAAAGAAAGTTATGGACTTTTAAAGTTTGAATTTTCAATTATCTTATATATATAGCTTAAAAAGACTAAGTAAAATCTAAAGCACCTAAGCGCCATAGGCACTTTCCAATACTAGTTTATATATATATATATATATATATATTCGTATACATACATACTTTAATATATACTTGTATACTTATATACATTATATTTACATGTATGTTTAATACTTTGAAGTTGAATTTATCTTATATCGCAAAATTCCTCCATTGTTATAATGGACACCATTTTTCTTTAAACTAATTTTAAGAGGAGTTTTATCTAAACTTATTTAATATAGTATTAGAGACATCATATTCTCTGAGAGACTTTTAATATTAAATTTTGTTTTTGGGATAGTTAAACGTACTTTTATATGTCTAAGTGATACTTTGATAGAAGACATGTATTGAGGAGTCGAGATCTATTGTTCCCAAATAATGTTATGCTATCATCTAAATTTAAAGATTTATTCATATAAAGATGTTAAATATTAAAAATGATTGTATATATTGATAAATTATCAAAACCCTATTAAGAGGACAATCATTGAGATAAGAAAATGTAACAGTAAATCTGGACTCTGAAAAGTAGATAAGATATAGGTTGAACATCAAATTTTAGTTGAACTTTAAGAAGTAATTTTTTTTCCTTTTCTCAAATACAAAAAAAAGAAAATATAAATAAATAAAAAAACACGCACACACACAAGAAACATAGCTTTATCATCCAGGATAATATGGTAAGCAAATTACTATGTTATCAAGGATATTAAACCTCTTCTCAAGACCTGGTATTAGGAAATAATTAAATTAAAGAGCGCAAAAATTATAGCGTTGTTGCAATAACAACTGTGTGAGTAACAGAGGTCTGTAAACACACAGGTACAGAACAGACACAACTTTTATTGACTAGGGCTATGTTTGGTCTGTAAACACACAGGTACAAAACATACACAAATTTTATTGACAAAGGCTATGTTTGGTAGGAGGGAGAGGAAAGTAGAAGGAGAGAGTGGTAGATCATCTAGGTGAGGGAGATAGAAAAGGAGAGAGAGGTGATTTAAGTATGTTTCTGCAACTTGCTCCAATGTCTTGCCCGTCTCTTCTTTTGACAAAACCCTCGGTGATCCACAACTTTACTAATTTTACATCAGGAATTAGATAGTCCTTAGGAAAGGCTCCAAAGTACATTAACCAGAGTCTAACACAGGAAGAAAGATTATAATAATTATGGTAGAAATTTCTTGAAACCTCGTTAATGTGGGACGGATATTCGCCAATCTCGTATTCCAAATTTTCAAGCAGTACTTTCCACTCAGACACGACCTTTTCCGATTCCCCAAGATATTGCTTGCATGTTAAAATACCACCCATGGCCCCAATGACAAGGGGCAATCCGTGGCGTCTTGTAACAGTCCTAAGGAATAACTCCTTTTAGACGTAGAGAACATAATTGGATATGGATGCGGATTTCCCAAATAAATTCCTTAGCTTTTTGTCAGGCAAAGTGTTGTAGTGTTAGAACAACATCACGATAGGCAGCAATCGCATTGTCATTTGTCGTGATGATTATCCTACTACCATTGTTGTTATCCGGCATCAAATCATTCATAAATTGGAAAACATCAGGGTGCCAGGCACCATTGAAAACAATCACGTACCTCCTCATTGACAAAATTTGGTACAATGTCTCTGGCTTCATGTCCATTTCCTCCTCATCAGAGTCTTCATGTGGGCAGATCATCTTGGCTACACAGCTTAGTAGATCTTTCAAGCAATATGGATGTGACACATTGATCCAAGCATGGCAGTCAATGTGCTGCTGAACCGCTTACTTCGGTAGACAACACTAGCAAGAGTGGTCTTACCAACTCCACTGAACCCGACCAATGAAATCACCAAAAGTTTGGATGGTTTTGATCCAACCAGCATTCTGACAAGTTCTTCTTTTTGGGGTTTAATACCTACAAGTTGATCTTCTCCAAAGAAACAACGAACAATATTATCGAACAAGCAGACACTAGTACTTCTAGTTCGTAGTGAATATACCGCCTTCAAACTGGCATGTCTTTCATGAATCACCGTTACAGTTTGTTTTCGTCGCTTTCTATCATCTTCTTTTTGCCAATTTGCTGCTAGGTCGACGTAGTTAACGACAGCATGCGTAGGTCGTCGGTTTTCCAAGTTGTTACGGTATGTGTCCAACACGAATTTCACTCGTTCCCACAACTCCGCTAATTCCTTCAACCGAGCTTTCTGAGTAGCTAACCTCGGTTTGTCGGGGTAGTGTAGGGTAGCCCGGATAATCTCCGGGTCGAGTTATAGACTCTCAGCCTCTGCTTCAGCTCCTCTCAACAACTTTGGGTCATCCTTTAGCAACTCAAGTGCCATATCAACATGAAAAACAGTACCTGCCCAAGCCATTTCTCTCGGCTTCTCGCAATCAACATGCGGCAGACTCTCTAATTGCTACCTAATGAGTCGTATGGAATGACGTTGATTTCCTCTGTTGACTATCTAACCTTGTCATATGCCATCGAATATGCAATGTATTTTATTTCATTAGTATTTTTTATTTTTATTTTTTTTAATTATTTTTTTGGCGGATGAATCTAAGAATAGCAGCTCTGTTTTTTTCAGTGCAATAACAATGACATAAATGCGAGTCATTGTGACCTTCCTCCCAATGGCACCTCGTGAGGTGTCCCACTCAATTTTTCTAAAATCTTGGTAGGCAGGATCGGAGTCAGAAAACTATTTTAGTGGGGACATACACCAAAATTTTTTATATAAAATAAATTTTAAAGAGAGCTATATGAGAATTTTCAATTTTAGTGGGACAAAATAATAAAAGTATAAACTTTTTTCTAAAAAAATTAAGTTCAGTGGGGATTATGTGAGAATTTTTTAGTTTTAGTTGGAACAAAATAAGAACTATATAAGAATTTTATTTTTAATTTCAATGTGGGCAAATTGTAAAGATAATAGAACTTTTTGGGTAAAAATAAAATAATACAAAATTTCATAACTGGCACCAATGTATCAGCCACTGTTGGTATGGTATATTATGCCCTAATAAAATATAGGTTTTATAACTTTTATGTATTTCTAGGAATACTTTCTCGTCCAGAAGTTATAGCTTTTAAATAATCAACTTGTATCTGTAAGTTTATGTAATATAATTTATAACATGGTATTGTTTAATAAATGTTGATGCAAAAGAAGTGTAACTAAAATCTATTACAATGAAATCAGTAGTTGCTACAGTAAAATAATGTCGTTAAGAAACACAAACGCAGCAATAAGAAACAAGCGAGAGTTCATGTGATAGTAAATATCAACCAAGGATGATCTGGGATTGATGTGAGAAAACATCTCGACACTTTGTTCCAAGCCTTTCAGGAATTTCCAGCTTTGCCATTAAAACCTAAAACAATGGAAAAAAGAAGATTGTTAGTTAAAAATATCCAAACCTTGGCATATGATTAGTCAAAAGGTTGGTTTAATTTTTTTCTTTTTCCTTGGTAGGCAGAATGAAACTATATCCTAAGAAATGGAATTGAAGAAAAAGTGCATTATGTATCGAAAAAATAAGGAGAACAATAAAATGAAAAAGGAAAGTTAACTATACCAATGCTCTGTTAGAATTCAAGAAGGTTTAATTTTTAATTTTAATTTTTTTATTTTTTAAGGTCTGATGGAAATCTCCCTGATTTTCCCGGATTTCCATACAACTGAAAAAAAAAAAAAAAAAAAAACTCCGTTTGGATCGTGTGTCCATTTTTGAAAAGTAAAATTTTCTTGTTTTAAAGAGAAAATATTTTCATTTTAAGAATAAGAAGGTATTTGGATGTGCAAAAAATTTTCTTTTTGAAAACAAATATTTGTTTGGAATGAGAATAAAATAGTATTGGAAATAGTGTATTGTAAAAAATTTCAAAAAGATTCATTTTGTTTTTTCAAAATGATACTATACAAAGTATATTTGAAAATGAGATTTTTTTTTTTTTTCAAAATGAGATAATGATAAAATAGTTGAGAAAAACACTTTTTTGTAAAAATTTTCCAATTTCAAAAAATGATATGTCATCCAAACATAGGATTAGATGATAATTGAACATCCTGGAATTCCTCTCCTATTGAGTTAAAGAGAGAGATTATTTCCAGAAAGAAGGCTGCTAATGAGTATAGTACTGCACCAATGCTCTGTTGCAATTCTACTAGTAAATCAGACTTTTTGTTCTGCAGCTATTGATATATATGTATGTGTTTGTTTGCTCCCCCCCCCCCCGAAAAAAAAAACTCTGAATACAGATATTGTCGGTACAACTAGCAAATGGAAAAGAAGAAACAATGTTTTTTTTTTTTCCACCCTAAATCCTGGCCAGCCAGCCATCCAATGAGCTAGTAACTTCGTTGACGAGGAAATTACAGAACTTGTACTCACTGCCCTCTGAATCCTGTATCTACAGGGTCATGGAGTGGCTACATCATGCAAACGCGAAGGCCTAAACCACATTGGACCATTACATCACGATGAAGAGGTTTTCGGGCCACGGAGGGAGGCTACCGCAGTCTTTATACTCTCTATCATTCAAGCAGTGTGTTTCATGTGGTATTCCGTTTACGAAGTAGCACAGTTTGCGAAGGTGTTGATCGGCATCAATATATTCCACACATAAATTTTTAATGGAAAACCAACATTTATCTACCAAAGATGTCCGATTGCTTGTTTCAAAATCGAAACTTCAATAATTATCATAATAGCCTTCCATAGACTATCATTTCTAATTTTCTATCAGTGCTGTTATTGCTCGTATTCAGTAGACATGTCATTTTATTAACTATGATAAACATTTCAAGCATTTGTCCCATGTGTATTTGCTTGCATGCAAGATACAGAAAAGTTTTACAATGATACACAAATGAAAAGAAGTCTTTTAACATCCGTGACCAAATAACATAACGAGCACAGAAAACATAAACACAAATTGACTAGAAATACAAACAAGCAATGAGCAACAATCATAACCATGTTCATGTGGAAACATAAATCAACTCAGGAGGATCTGGGATTGATTGAGAAAATGACTTGCTTGGGCCTTTCGTCCAAATCTTTGAGGAAGTTTTCTTACCAATAAGCCTAAGACAGTGAAAAAATAATGTTAGTAAAGCAGTAGACATGTCGAAAAATGATTAGTGCAAGCAGGGATCAGAATCACATTCATAAAATCGAAGCAAAAAAAAAAAAAAAAACTTCTTTACAACTATAAAAGGAACAGAACGAAAATAAAAACAACAAAGACTAGTTTCTCTTGAAAAGAAAATGGAAACGAACCAGAAATATCTTGAATCAGTATTCAACATCATCAGTGAAGTTACTATACTGATCACTCCATTCGGCATTTGAGGTTCTGGCTGCTTCTTCGTCATCGTTGTAAAAGAAACTCAATTGACGTCGTATAATTCCCCATTGCTTGTTTTTCTTACTAACCTTATCAAACGATCCAGCAAGTCAGGCTCCCCAAGCTTGAAGGACACATAACGGCTCCCAGAAATTCGATATAGGAAAACAACTGATGGTACATGCTTAATCTTCCATAATCCGAGCCTCCTTCTGGTTGCAGACGAAGTACAAATTCATCGGACATGTCATAAAATTGAGAAGTTGGAGATTTGTTAGGTTTTGGATGTCGAATGACAAGTCATTGTGGCATGGTCCAACTCTTAGCACTTCTAACATTGGCAACGCTCCTTTCTCGATTCTCACCATCCTCAAATAATGTAGCTCTGTTAGAACAAGTTGCTTGAGTTTTTGAAAACTAACACCCTCAAAATGAAGTTGCTCCCCCTCATATGCCCGATGAAGCCAAAGAACTTTAAGTTGGGCAGACACTGAAGAGCTTTTAAGGGGTCCACAGCTAGTTTTGAGAAACTTAAACCCAACATGCTCAGATTCTGAAGCCCCAAAATCCAATCTGGCAATTTCTCTAACCGACCTTTCAAGACAAGACGTCTTAGCAGAGGAGGTGGAGATGAAATGGATTCCAAATCAAAGTTTCGCGATCAGTGGACAAGTATAAGCTTAGGATTCAAGCAGGTCATCTTCCCTATGAAGGAGCAGAGAGTGCTTACATGTCTGCAGTCAGTTTTGAAATGCTCAAACATCTTAACTGTCTCAACTTCTCCAGCTCCTCTATGACAACAAGTGCACTACGCTGCGCTTCAACAGTCATTAGAGTTTGTAAGTTCTCCAAGCAACCAATCCCTCCTTTATCTGCACTCCATGGACTGAATCCATTACCTTGGTTGTTATGAGCGCTGGCCATAAGGTGTCGCAGTTTCGAAGCTTTTGGATTTGGATTGGTAGCTCTTGATTAGTGTATTTCTAACATCTAATGTTTGTAGATTGATAAGTCGACCCACAGACTTTGGAAGCTTCTTCACTTTTGTATTTCTTAAGCTCAAGTATTTCAGGAATGATAACTTTCCAATTTCCTTTGGGAGATCATCAAGTGGAGCATTTTCGAAGTTAACAACTCCAAGAGCTTGAATCTTTCGTCTACATTTACAACAAAAGACTTTCTCATCATTATTTGATTGACATCAGAAGAAAAACAGTGGAAGCATAGGCTGCTCAGAAGTCATCTCCAAAGAACTTTTGTGTCACCATAGAAGCAGCGAGTTACTCATTCGAAATAATGTATTCCTTGTCTCCTAAGACTTCAAAATTCGGTAATTTTTAGCCATGATGAGATGATATGATGCATGAAACCATGGACTCTGCACATTCTTTCAGTGCCATCATAGTTTATACAGAGACTGGACCAAGTTTCTATTTATGAGGTCATTTAGGTATGTTTCTGCAACTTGTTCTAGTGTCTTGCCCATCTCTTCTTTAACAAAACCCTCAGCAATCCACAACTTAACTAGTTTACATCAGGAATAAGATAGTCTTAGGAAAGATGCCAAAGTACATTAAGCAAAGTCTGCAACGGGAAGGAAGCTCATCGTAATTACGATGAAAACTCTGCAAACTTCTTCAACTTGGAGGACTTGCCCAACTCCGCTTCGAAATTACAAAGCTACACGCCATTAGACTGACCTCTTTATGGCAAAGACTTCTTTTAGAAGTCAGATCCCCATGGCCCAATTACAAGTGGCAATCCGGCAACTTGAACAGTTTAGGGACAACATCTTAGCTCATGTCTTACCATAGACTTGTGATGGAGATGCTAAATAATTCCAATGCATTTCTTCAGACAAGGTTGCAGTGTTGAACAAATCACAAGAGTGGCATCAATTGTCACGTGTTGTGATGATTATTCTACACCTTATTGTTATTGGAAAACATCGTTCATAACTTGGAAAAAATCTGTTTGCCAACATCATCAAAAACAATCACATACCTTTCTTCATCAAGTATCGGTTCAAGCGACTAATTAGCTCTTCTACCGTGTCTGTTTCCCCGTCAAGATAGTCTCATCGGGCAAATCAGTTCTGTAATCCTGAACAGATCATCAAGTTATGCATTGAGACACATTGATCCAAGCACGGCAATCAAAGTGTTGTTGAACATCTTCACTTTGGTAGACAACACTAGCAAGAGTGGTCTTACCAACTCCTGCTATCCCCACCAATGATATCACCAATCGTGTGGCTGTGGATGATTCTCCAACCAGCATCCTTACAAGATCTTCCTTTCGGGATTTAATACCCACAAGTTCTGCTTCTAGAAAGACGGGGAAAATTCTCCAACAAACTTGTGCTTCTTCTGGATCCTTGTGAATATTCTGTCTCCAACTTGGCATACATTTCGTGAATCTTCTCGACTACGTATTTTCCAGAAACTGTAGGACTGGACGCTTAGGTCGTTGCCGCTGCCGCAGTTGTTCGAGGTTTTGAAGGTATGTGTCCAACACGAATTTCAAGCGTTCCCACAACTCCATCAATTCCTTGCACCCAGATTTCTCAATTGCCAGCCTCCGTTGTTGGAAACAGCGATGGTAGCACGAAAATCCGCAGGTCGAGTTTCAGACTCTCAGCCTCTGCTTCAGCTCCTCTGAACAACTTTGCTTCACCATTCAGCAACCAAAGCATACCGTCAACGACATCAACACTATGCTGCAACAACCATGCCATTTTTCGGCGGTGCTCGGCGTCTCAAAGCCAACGTGTAATGGGCTATCAGATTGCTCCGATCAGCTCAACGACTTCAGATCTGCGATGGGATCTTAGACGATTTCTGAGAAAATCTCCGACTACTGTTTTTACAGGGTGTTTAGTATTGAGTTTGAGTTAATATTTGTAATTTAAATAATGAATTTAATTAATTTTTTAAAAAAAATAAAAAAATTTAATAAAAAATAAAAATTAAATTATAATAATGAATTTAAACTCACCAACAACAGCCAAACGGACCTTAGTTTCGGACGGAACCTTTCCCAAATGTTGTCTTTCGTTTACTCGGTTGACTACTCTTCTTGTCTTATTGTCTATGTTATCTAATGAAATGTTTTATTTATTATTTATTTATTGTTGTTGTTCCTCCTCCTTTCTTCTTTTAATTAATGCTTCTTTTTCTTTCCTTTAAGAGGGAGGGAGACTGTGGCAGATATAGGTATCATTCGGGAGGACCATCACTGTTCCCATCTCCTTTCTACTTTTTCGAATTTAATTAATGCCCTTCTTTTTTTTTTTTTTTCTCTCTTTTTTTTCTATTCCCCCACCCAGAGAGAGAGACTGTGGTAGTTATCATTTATGGTGCAAATTAAGTATCATGAGCCAAGGCCCATGAGATCCTTGCTCTTCTCTAATCTTGGTGGTTCCACCTTCGTTTAGGCCCCATTTAGAATATAAGTTGGAAATGAAGTTTTAGGAATTGATGTATGTGTGTTTGATTAAAATGTGAATGAAAAATAATTTTGATATTTGAATAGTGTAAAAATTTAAAATGTGTTTAGGAAAAATAGGCCAAATGATTCTTGTTTTGTTTGTTAATCGTTGTGAGTGTTTAGAGACAGAAACATCTCATTTTGACTTAAAATAAGAAAGTTATGAATTTTTAAAGTTTGGGTTTTATAAAAATGGAATAGCAAGAAAGAGAGAATTTTTAAAGTAATTAATTGAAGTTGGAGTCTTTGAAAATCAATCTAGAAAACATAAGTTGGAACTCCTAAAAAAAAAAATCACTCTCTCAACTTAAATTATTGAAGCTTTCAAGTAAGGGTGTTCACTGATAGAATTAAGTGGATTTGGCTCAATTCATGTACCAATCCATAGTTAAGGATAAAAGAAACTTTAGCTCACACCGTAAACATACAATAACAATAACATATAGATAAGGGTATATGATCACTCTACTTAATAGGTAACCTTTAAAGATAGAAGCTCAATTCTTTAATGGTCATAAAATTCCACTTCTCTCTTATCTTCATATGGTATCAGAGCCAAACAAGCTCAAGTGAGCAGCCTAATCCATCAAATATAAATTGGTAACTCCCAAATAATAGCACCACCTTGCAGGAACGTCTTAAGGATTAAAAGAAACCCAAATCTCATATTGTAAACATATAACAATAATAACAGACATATAAGAATATTGAGTCACTTTACTTAAACAAGTTGGCTTTTTAAGATGGAAGTCAAATCTCTTAGTAGTTTCAAATTCTTATTCTTCTTTCTAATCTTCACATCCATGACCTCGGAATGAGATTTTCTCAATCAATTACCTCATATGTTTATTGCATAAATAATTAATTACCTATTGACAATAATTATAGGGCTTTGTAAGTTCTTGCATAGAACTAAAGTCCTCATAAAGGAGCCAGTAAAACCTCAAAGGCTTCTCTATTTAAGGGCTCTTAACCCCCGTTTTTAAGCATCCACCAGTTTTAATAAATAAATAATCCTTTGTGGTCAAGTAGGATAAGAAACTCAATAAGACTGACTTTTCAATGTCAAGTAGAAAAAAAAAGAAAGCGAGAATGATTTTTTTTGGGAAATGTTAGAAGGGGAATCCATAAGGTTTTTGGCTCGCAATAAGCTAGGGTCTAATCAAGCAACTAGTGGTCCTATCTATCCACCCTTCCAGACACAATATCTTGAGTACTATGATGGTGACTACATCTGCTGGCATGTGATGTTTGGACATAGAATCGAGTCCTTGTGAATGGGCAGAGTCAGGTGCTTATTTTACGACGGTAGGGATGATTGCTTCCATTACTAACCAGAAAGACACCAAATTCTCCTTTAGGTGCTTCAACTGCGGCATAGGTACAAGGAGCTGGTACGGAAAAACTTCTGTATAAGGTCAAATGGTGAATTGAGGTAGAGTGGACCGATGATCCTATAGTCATTTGACCGGCTATTGAAAGTAAAGCTTGCATCTGCTCCCCTCAGCCTCACGCACCTTCTTGGAAGATGGTCTGTTGCCTAGTCCTTTTTTTTTTTTTCTTCAATGGAAAATGTTGTTTCGTTGCATTTGCCTACGCGTCATCCTCCTATTGAGATGGTAACAACATAATCAACCAAGTAAACTCTAGGAAAATTCACTCTCTCAACTTAAATTATTGGAAGCTTTCAAGTAAGGGTGTTCACTGATAGAATTAAGTGGATTGGCTCAATTATGTACCAATCCATAGTTAAGGGTAAAAAGAAACTTAGCTCACACGTAACATACAATAACAATAACATATAGATAAGGGTATATGATCACTCTACTTAATAGGTTAACCTTTAAGATAGAAGCTTAATTCTTTAATGGTCATAAATTCCACTTCTCTCTTATCTTCATATGGTATCAGAGCCAAACAAGCTCAAGTGAGCAGCCTAATCCATCAAATATAAAATTGGTAACTCCCAAATAATAGCACCACTTGCAGGAACGTCTTAAGGATTAAAAAAACCCAAATCTCATATTGTAAACATATAACAATAATAACAGATATAAGAATATTGAGTCACTTTACTTAAACAAGTTGGCTTTTTAAGATGGAAGTCAAATCTCTTAGTAGTTTCAAATTCTTATTCTTCTTTCTAATCTTCACATCCATGACCTTCGAATGAGATTTTCTCAATCAATTACCTCATATGTTTATTGCATAAAATAATTAATTACCTATTGACAATAATTATGGGGCTTTGTAAGTTCTTGCATAGAACTAAAGTC
>JAINRH010000332.1:0-11874 GCA_025413025.1 Ficus hispida
AATGACGACCAACAAAATATTTGGTCACGAAAAAGTACTTAATTTGGTAGTAGTAAATCTCTTTTTGACCAAATTCATTTGGTCCCTGAAAATTGGTTCTGTATATAACAAATGACGACCAAAAAAATATTTGATCACGGAAAAATATTTTCGGGGACCAAAATTTGGAAGCAGTAAATCTCCTTTTGTGATCAAATTCATTTGGTCCCTGAAAATTAGCTCTGCAGATAACAAATGGTGACCAAAAAAATATTTGGTCCGGAGAAGTTTTTTCAGGGACCAAAATTTGGTAGCAGTAAATCTCCTTTTACGACCAAATTCAATTGGTCCTTGAAAATTTTCTGCAGATAATAAATGGCAACCAACAAAATATTTGGTAGTGGAAAAGTATTTTCAGAGACCAAAATTTGGTGGTAGTTAATCTCCTTTTGCGACCAAATTTATTTGGTCCCTGTAAAATACACACGAGAAAAAAAATGGTCAATATAAAGTTTTAAATACAATACTAGTACACATAATGTTACACCTTTTCAAATGGGTAATTTCATGAATAAACTAAATATAAAGTTTTTAATACAATACTAAGACACATATATTGACATCAAACAGTTACAATTGATTCGATCTTAGAGTCAATATTGAAAATATGTTTCTTTCTCTTCTTATTAATCCCTATTTATAAACTATACATTTTTCGATAACTAAATCTATAGCAATTGATATATATATATATATATATATATATTATGAAATATACATATATAAAGCATATTATTTTCAAATCTATCCTAAAAATATGTGCTGGAGGATAAAAAAACTTTAAATTAATTCAATAAAGAATATTTTGAAAACAAAATGTAACTTTCGGCTACCAAAATATGGATTCCACATTTCTGTTACCAATATGCAGTAACGGAAAGCGCTAGATTTTGTGACCAAATTTGAATTTGGTAGGTGAATTTTGCTTCTCAACTACCAAATTCCTGATTTGATAGCAAAATCTTGTCAAAAATTATTTCTTTACCATCATGTTATAACCTTTTACATGGGTAATTTTATGAATAAACTCATATAAAGTTTTAATACAATACTAACACATATATATGACATCAATTAGTTCACAATTGATTCGATCTTATATTTAATATTAAAAATACGTTTCTTTCTCTCTAATTAATCTCATATTTATAAAACTACATATTGATTTGAATAGCCGTTTCTATAGCAGTTATTATATTTTTTATATGAAATATGCATATATAAAATATGTTATTCTCAAATCTATTCTAATTATTCTCAACTTAAATATGATATTAATAGTAAAATAATATCATCTCTCTTAATCCCAGTCATGTGTAAGTTATTTTCTTTGTTGATACCGGATTGAAATAGGTATTTATTTTCTTAATTGCTAGGGCTTGAACTACAAGTCACAAACTACTCTCAAATTTTCTCTGGCTTCAAAATTCCTTTGATCTTCTCTTCACCGATTGTCTCTGGTGAGTTAATTACTTTCTTTTTATTGCTTATTAATGTCCATTTTTTAGAACTTCTTTTGTCTTTATTCATAATATAGTCCCTGTGGGTTATGGTTTAATGATTTTCGTTAAAATTTGTTTTGGGGATTTTAATATCTGATTCTTCTTTAATGAAATTCGTCCATTTATAAAGAGTTTCCTTGTTTAATTCTATTAAATTGAAGTTGGGATGCATAAATTGCATGTTCCAACAACAGTAATCCACATCGAAAAGCGATAGTAGTCGAAAATTTGAGTTTAGATGGTTTATTGTATTGCGATAAATGGAATCAGATTTTAAGATGATTTTCCTCCTAAAGTGGGTATGGGGTCGATTTAATCATTTATATATGTATGTGTGTGTGTGTATTTGTGTGGCACTTTCATATGATTACCTTGATGATAACAATTTTTTAACATTATATTTACGGTGCTTGCGATTATATGTTCTAAGATTTTTTTTTTTTTGTTTTTATTTATTCTAATTTTTATTTCTCTATTCTAATTGCTGTTAGGACATTATGCTTAATATGTTTATTTTATGTTGGTTCTCCATAGCCTATGCACAGAGGAACTGGAGAATGTGAATATGGTTGTTAAGACAAGCATAAAGCTTTCAATTTAGAGTTAAAACCTGTCAAAGAAGAGGTGTTTTCAGAATTCCATAATCTTGACATTTTGATGTTAGTTCTGTGTTTTTCTTTTCTTATTTAGTGCAGTAAATATATAGCTCTGGTTTTTATTATTTGTTCTTTCAATTTGACACTTACTGTACCTTGACATATGAACCATTGCATGTATACGAGTTTGGTGTTCCATTTCAGCTTGCTCCTTGGGATGGCTATGCAGTAGGGTTGAGATATGTGTGCTATTGTATTCCTTTTGTTTAAATTTGGGTTACCACCTACCTACTCCAGATAAATTTTCCCTTTTATTCTGCAGAACAAAGAGGAGTCGGATACCATCAACTAGTCAAATAAGCACAAAGCAATGTTGGAGTATAAATCAGTTAGTTTTTAATTTTCTTTCGTTCTTTTTAAACAATATTTATACTTTTGGATCTCAATTATTAATTATTACCAACATTTATATTGGCTCATTTTTGTTTTTTTGTTGGCACTGGCAACAATAGAGGAAATAGAGAATGTGATCGTGGTTGTATGACGAGTTTCTTTTTGTTTTTTTTTTTTTTGGTCTTTGCTGATATATGAAAGCAACAGGGTATATGCAAGAAAGCTCATGTCTTATATGTTCTTTCTAATTCGTTTTACTATGGGTCATCAGAGTAGATTGCTACAACAAAAGTGTTCATTTATAGCATTAAATGATAGCGTGTTTCAAAAAACTGTGACCACCAATACGCGGGAATCTTTTCAACTAAAGGGGGACTAGCTTCTATTTAGCTAAAAAAAAAAAAAGCGGTCCCGCTTTTTTTATTTTTAAGGGTAAATATCAATAAATAGATGTGAGTAAAAAAAAAAAACCCCTCAAAATACTGCTTGTCAAAATGGTTTGGAATATTTCCGCTACTAAACTATGATTTTTTGCTATTAAATTAAAGCAAGAACTATTGCTACCAAACGGAATCTGGGACCAAATTATTGGTGGCTAAAAATTTTACAGATTCATTCCGCGATCAAATAAATTTTGATGTCCGATTCATTTCATTATCAAATTATGCTTTTTCTCCTACCAAATTTTGATAGCTAAAAACAGTAAATTTTGTGACCAAATATTTGGTAGCAAAAGACTTATTGTGGTCGCGCAAAACTCCATATGATGATGGGTTTTGGTGATCAAAATTTTTCTGCGACCAAATTTTGGTCCGAACACATAGTATCTCTATCATTTTGGAGACCAAATTTTGATAGCGAATCTACTTATTTGGTTTTGGGGACCAAATTTTATTTTGATCGCGGATTTTTCAGGGACCAAATTTGTTTTGGTATCGGGATTTTTGGAGACCAAATGTTTTTTGGTCGCCAATACCTCGCCCACAACCGGCCAAAAAGGGAAGGCCTTTCCCTTTAGGGGTAGGAAAATCCTAATGCGACCAACTTATGGGGACCAAATGACGACCAAAGATTTTATGTTGGGGAAGGAAATGGTGATAAAAAATAGACATTCTTCTATCAATTTTTTGGTCTCAAAGGTGAAAATTCTTGTAATGCTCGTATAGCTTAAAAAAAAAAAAAAAAAAAACTAATTTGGTAGTCTACCATTAATTGTCACAATGTATTGCATGCAAAGTCAGCTTATGATACCCAATTATGCTTTAAAGAAATAAGTTGAATCACCTTCTATCCCTGTTATTGGTAGAATTAACATCTACTAATATGACAGTTTTTTCTCAGCATATAATTGATTAGCTGCTCCATTAGTTTATGAATGAGATGAATTATTTAGATTTTTAATTGGGATTTTCTTTAATGAATATATAAATAACTAATCTTCAGACAAAGTAAATGTTATAAGATGGTGCACATTGTTATTCAAATCCTAGTTGTGCTGATCCAAAGCTTCATCTTCGGTCTGGTTTGTATAATGATTGTAAGTGATAAAAAAAAGTTTAATTTCATAGTTATTAGTAGTTTGAATTACGAATTCATTTGTAATCAGTTAATGCACAGTTATTTAACAGATTTTATTAGATTAAAATCATATTTTAGAGTCAGATACAATGAATGGAAATATTAATTATTTTATCTCAATTTAGATGTGGGGAGTTCAAGTCAAAAAGAAAAAAGAATCAAAACTGAGTTGTCCAACACATCAATATAAAAGAACTGTAACGATCTGACTGTGCAAACCGTTAACTAACTTATTTATTTTTATTTAATTTAATCTTAACACTTACTTATATTTGGTTCTAAAAAAATTCTATATTTTTTTAAATCATATTTGTACTACAAAAGTTAGAACTACTAAAATTTTTAGCTGAGGAAATTGAAAACATCTAGTTAATAACTATCATATTCAAATTCGTATTTAGATAATATTTTAAAAAGCAATAACTTTATGTAGATTAAAAGAAAAGAGTCTAACATCTTTTTCTTGTAAATACTCATACTAGTTTAGTAGTACCAAGACATTGGAACATAGTTATAAATATAGTCGATACAAAATAATTTAAGAAATCTAAATGCGGAAATTTAATTCTCAGTGGTATCCCATTTCCGTCCTTCATCGCCTCCATACAGTTTTGCCAGTCCATAAACCATCTAAATAGCGGGTTGCTTACTTGCGTTACCTACAGCACGAATACACAATGATGAGCTTTAGCTCAGCAAGTACAAACAATATCTCATAAATTATTTTCATAAAATCATATCATCACATGTAATATCATGAATGTTCAAAAATGTATGTGAACTATGTGTGTTCAATTATGCTTTATTATTTACATATCTTGTCTACTTAAGAGCCCTTATGTCGTACCCATATGCGTGCAATCAATGGAGAGTTAGGGGAGTGACCCTCCAATAACCTCCATGGTCATGTCTTATAACTTTCGTTCTTACCATATTCTCTTACTAATTGGAAGTTGGTAAGACACTTAATCCTATTTTTTATTTGCATCATTCTTATTAATTGTGACAATGTGTAAATTTACATGTCACTATGCATCTATCATTATGACATAAATATCTATGATGCATGTCGATTATGTCAGTGCAAGAGAAATTATGCATGCCAAATATTTAATCAAAACAATACGTATAACGCATATACTTATCACATCATTAAGTCCAGTCATAGCAAACATAAAGCATCAACAAAGAAAAATATTTTGTTCCATGTTGTAGGTGAGATTTGTACTTACAGAAAATCGTGTAACTGTGTATCCGCGTTGATTATTTCCGACTCTACCCTCAAGTCGATGCGGTATCCTAATTTTAAATTGACATTCAACAATTAGAGTAAGGTTTTTGAATCATTATCGATTATGGACATATGTTCTCTTAATTAATTATTAATTATTAATTTAATTATTAATAATTAATTTCAATTTAATTATTAATTTATTTCTGAGTTTTTTTTATAACTTCCTTATTAATTAGTTACATAATTATCATAAATTAATTTCTTAATTAATAATTATTTAATTTTAATATTTAATTTAACCCATTTGTGAGTTATTTATTTAATACTTAATTTCTCATCTAAAATTTTACTTAATTCCCCTTTATTCATATTTGGGTTCATTAGTTGACCATGGATAATCATGGTCTTTCAATATCATATTGGGTCGTTTTTGTAGGTTGTGGGTTGTGGGTTGTGGGTTGCGGGTTTATTGGGTTGATTATAATCCATTTACTTGTAATTGGGTCTTATTATTGTTTTAAACTTGTTAAGGCCCATTACACTTGTCTTTATCAAGTTTTAGTCAACAATTACATAGCATCTCAACAAGTCTCGTGACAGGTTCATTTCTCGTCCTCGAGCCATCGGGTACTAATTTACCAATTTACCCCTATTTCAGTTATTCAAGCACTTTTAAGCTTAAACTTGTTAAATCTTTTCACCTTAGTTTTTAGTAATCTCTGTTGTAGTTTTATATGTCCAGAAAACCTCTACCTATGGTCCAAAACATTCTCCCCATCAAATTACCATTTTTTCCCTTAGTTTGACAAAATTATAATTTTGCCATTAGACATACCCTTTTTAATCTAGACTTACTGAATGATTTTTAAAAGTTTGTCCCGGTCTTAGAATAACGTTTACAGTGCCCTTAAGCTCTTAAAATGGCTTTCGTAACTTATTACATTTCTAAACATAATTAAATAAAAGTATATATATAACATTTAAGCCCCTATATGTCATTTAAGGTCGTATATTTAACTATAATATAAATTATATTATTTCTTATATTTATTTAGCTTAATATACTGCTTTAATGGTGACAAAGATGCTGTCTAATTATAATCTAAGCAGATTTTATAATTTGACCCGTTATTTATTTATTTTTACATTTTAGTCCTTATTCAGCCCCAATTAGTTCCCAATACCCTTTGGTTCACGTTTTCTATATTTAATGTCCTTATAAAGTGCTCTCACACGATCAGGACTCATTTTAACAAGTTTTTATTATTTACATTTTTTACCCTAAATTTTTTTTATTTATGTTTTGACCCCAAAAATGACATTTTAGTAATTTCTTATCCATTTATCACCAAAATTGGACACAAGGTCTATTTTAATTCTTTAGTCAAGACTACAAAGTTTCGGATTCAAATAAAGTCTTTAGGCTGGTGAAATTATGATTTTACCCCTTGAGGGTAAAATCGTCATTTCTGACATTTATAATTTCTGATCAAACTTGAGCTCTTCTTATGACTTATGTCAAGAGTAATATTCTGTCCTTATATAAGATTATGAAAATCCCACTCAAAATACCATTTTCCAATTTATTAACATTTATGTTAAAAATGTTATTTTTAGTACTTTAGGGTCATTAATTCTTATTCTAGCTTATTTGTGATGTCAAAATATTTTCCTCATCATTCATGCTTCTATTAAATAGAGGACATAACATATCAACATGTCATAATCTCCTATTCTCATACATCAATACTCATTTATGTCATATAACCATAAAATCACATAAACACACTTTTCACCATATTCCATACACAAATCATGTTTTTTAGTCACCTTAAATCATGACCAGCACATATATCATCTCACTAGGTAGCAAAACTACATTTTAACCATTTACCATGCCAAGATTTTCCTATTTATAAGAAAACATTTTGAAAGGAAAGTTATTAAGAACTTGGTAAACTACTAGTTTACAAATCATTTACCTATTAAAAAAGTAGTAGGTTCTTAGCTCCTCTTGAAGGCTTTGAACCACTCTTCGATCCTTGAAGTAGGGAGCTAGAATAGAGATAAAACATCACTTTAAAAACATTTTTAAAACATCATTTTCCTTTCTAGAAAACAAGTGGAAAAAGTATAGGTTTTACCTTGGAAAAAACTTGAAATTGCTCTTCTTCCTTGTAAAAAAAATGATCTTGGGAGTGGGTGGAAGGAGATGAAGTATATTTTTAGCTTCCCTTAGCTAAAATTTCATCCACAATGAAGAGAGGAAACTTTTCTTTGCTTGTATGGTTTTTTTGAAAGAGAAAAAGTAGTTTTTGGTTTACCTAAAACCATTTTATAACCAAGCCTTATTGTTGGTTAAAAAAATTGAAATTTTTAGATTTAAAAATCTCCAAAAACGTGCTCAGCTGAAGAAGACAAGTTAGGAAGTTGTTTTGGTGGTTTTCATGTATTTATAAGTGGTTTTAGCGAGTAGTCTTTCAAGTAGTTCATCATCTTACATTATAATAAACTTTTCTTTCTTGTCTTGTCATATTTGTTTTGCTTGTTTAGGGGTTGGATTTTGGATTATCAAGAACCCCCCTCTTTTTCAACCTATTTTCTGAGAAAAGAGAAAAATAGAAAATATATATATATATATATATATATTTTCTATACATGATTACTTGCAGCAGGAAGGCAGCTTACTGCCTTACTGCATTGCTTAGTGGGTCGCTGCCCACTGAGCAAGGGGAGAGGTGCATGGCACCCCTTCCCTTAACCTTCTTTTTTTTTCCTTGCAGTGGGCCTAAGCCCAGTGGGTGGGGGTGCACGAGCACTCCCCTATATCTTTTTGTTTTTGTTTTTGTTTTTTTTTTACTTTCTTGATTGAGATGATAGTAGAATTATTAATTAATTTAATAGATAAATCTTGACATGACATAAAATTCACTTATTTAATTTATAAAATTATGATTATTTATTCATTATATATATAATGAATTGTTACACATAATATTTTCACAAATCTCAAAAGAAAAAGGAAGTAACAATATATAAATAATTTCTCCTTTAAATAGAGAAACTCTACATTATTAAATCATCGATATCATCATATTGATGATACATATCATTCATGATCTTGAAATTTAGTATTAATCAAAATAATTCATTAGAAGTGTATTAATGAAGGAAATCCATAATAATAGTTTGTAAATCGAGTTTATGAATTTCTAGGGTATCACAAGAACACATGCATTAAAAACTATAACAAATTGACAATAAGAGCGTTATTGAAAGTGACACCGAAGTGATAAAAGTCTCTGTATTACGAAATAGGTATTCGATAATGAGATGGAGGGATTATGGCCATCTCGTGGAAATCTTCGTCTTCAACTGCGTCTTCAGTTACTCGGACCCTGCCTTTAAATTTCCTGCTCATTCCGTTAATGTTGAAATCCCCGGAGGGCAGAGACAGGTTTCAAGCTCTCAAGAATCATATCCAACGAAGGAATATCTAACCTCTTGAGATGTGGCGTTGCACCTTCCACCACTTTCCGTTCGTCAAATTGTCTTAAAATTGAAGTCAAGGAAACCGCCAGCAGAGTTCACCAACTTGTATCAAGAAAATATAAGGTTCAGTTTTGTAACTTTTTAACAACACTTCTTCCTGCTGTCTTAGAGCCGAAAAAAAAAAAAAAAAAAAAAAAAAAAAAAAAAAAAAAAGAAAGAGCAGATACGTATTACATCTAAATAATAGAATGATAGATGGACAATTTTTTAAAGATATAATTGAGCTACCTCTAGCACGCTAACATGAAGTCATCGGTGCGATCATCATTGAATAGCCAAATATCAGGAGGGGGAAAAAAAAAATCTTATAGTAATGACTCAAAGGTCATGCAAAAATTTTGAGAAAAGAGATGGCTGGAACGTGGCGCACCTTGTAGAAATCTTTTCCAATTCGGTGTTCATTTACTCTTAGCCTGTCCATGAATTCCTGCTCATGCGAAAACATTTAGTTCACGGAGGGTGGCCACATATTTCAGCCCATCAGGAATCATCTTCAGTTCTGGAATATGTTCAATATCCAATCTCTTGAGTTTTGGCGTTGCACCATTCTGGCCACTTCCAACTCCTTTAAGCGAAACAATGTGTGAAGTGTAAGAATCTTTAACTTACGAAACCCATCAACCGAGAGCACCAATTTATACCCACTCACCTTGTGAGGGGTACTCGTAGGCCAACCGGAGAATTCTCGAGTTTGACAGCTTTTCCAGAACTGCTATTTTGTCCTGAGTTAATGGGCAACTCTCCAAATCCAATTTCGCAATGCTTTTAGGCAGAAACAAAAGATTTTCGTGGGATTTTTAAGCAGAGCAATCAAAAGAGAGACGAAGCTGAATCAAAATGTAAAACATAATGCTCGACATTCTTGTTCTTCCAACAACTCCAGCAAAAGCTGACATTGGAACAGAAAGAAAGCCACTTTGTTGACTAACATTTTCCTAATTCTTTGACACTACTCATGGAAATGGAAACGCCATTGCTGGACACGCAAATGGCGATAAGGAAACGGACCTAACACCAAGTGTCGAGAAGTTGGTGGTGTGAAAGCCGTTGCCGGAGAAGGGAAGCCGCTGCAGGCAGTGATGGAAGCAGGGCCACTCTTGCAGACACTTCTCCTGGCTGGTCCTCTCCCTCAATGGCAGCACCCGCCTCACATCGACTCCATAGAATCCCTCCAGTGGTCATTTCTCCGCCTCGACATAGAGTTTTCTCCGCCAAGAATCCTGTTTCGGTCACAAGAGAAGCCTACCACAATCTGTTGGCTCTGTTTTTAACTCGAATACGAAGTACCTTAAAAAAGAAACAGGAAGGTTCTCTACTGAGGCTGCACTGTTACACTCCAAACTTTTACCTTTTGAAACTTGCTACAAGGCTCTAATTTTGACAATTTAATTTTTGAACATTCTAAATTTTTATAATATGATACATTAAAAAAAAAATATTTAACTTCATATGAGGATACGTACGCTTTTCCGTTATCAATTTATTTGAAAATTAAGAAAATGTAAAAGAAAAGATGTCTTAATAATTGAAATTAGACTATAATGTAAAGAAACTAACTAAAATATATTCAACCGGTTACAGTAGAGAAGGTATGGGTGACGACACGTGAGCTTTTCTTAAAGATTAAATATATATATAGCTTTATTGGTGAAAGATGTATAAAAAGGTTGCATGATATATATATCTATGTACATACGGTGGAGGAGGACAGATGTGTGTTTGGTGATACAAGGCTCTAATTTTGACAATTTAATCTTTGAACATTCTAAATTTTTATAATGTGATACATTAAAAAAAAACAGATTTTAACTTCATATGAGGAGGAGTACGTACGCTTTTCGTCATTAAATTTTTTCAAAATTAGGCAAAATGTAAAAAGAAATGATGCCTGAATAATCTGAAATTAGACTATAATGCATAAGAAACTAAAATATATTCAACCGGTTACAGTAGAGAAGGACATACGGCATGTGAAAGAAGTCATGGATAAAAAAGCCCAATCAAACAATGCTAGAATGGAATGAGAAGAAAATACGTATGCTTACAGTAGCTATCAATTAGGGCAACTTGCTTAACTCAAAGGCACCCACCACTTCATTCACGGCTATAGAAGGACCTCCTTGGGTGTGAAATAGGGGCAGAAGGTTTGGTGAGGTGGAATGAGAAGAAAGACTTAGGAAGAAAGGGGGAAAGATGGTACAAAGATTGTGAGAGTGATCTATTGAAAAACGTTCAGTACTACAACAAATAAATTGATAGAGTTCCATTTATGTAATAATCTCACAAAAATAGTCTAAAGAAAAAAAAAATGCAACAATATAATGAAAAATGTTAATAAGTGGCATATGAGTTATCAACTTATGTGGTATATGAGTTATTATTTTTTTTTATTATTAAATGGTTAAAGTATTACTATATCACTTGATTGCTTCTACCAATGAAAAGATATCATACAAATTAGTACTCAAAAAATTAAGATTATAGTCGATATCCTTGTCAGTATTTTAATATAATTAGTTTTTCTTGATAAACTTAGACATGAAGAGAAGGCAGTCCAATCTCTTGTTATAATTTAAATTCCTGAGTCGTGGGAATTGTGTTCTTCCTTGACAAGACATTATTCCCATTTTACTCTTTGACAAAATAATACTTATTATATCTTTGTCTCTTGGCACAACCACAGGTATATTATAATTTCTCATATCTTCAAAGTTCTATATATATATATATATATATATATTATTAATCTTCTTACTACTTTGCATGCATTCATATTTACAATATTCTATCCCATCATTCATCTCCCTGTATTTTAATATTTAAATTCGATTATCCTTTTGATGATGAATCATATGTTTTAACTTACACATGTGATTAAGCACTTGTTGTTGCTGTGTTGTTTTTGTTATACTACTGCTACCATTATTATTATTATTATCATCATCATTATTGTTATTGTTGTTGTTATTATCTTTACAAT
>JAINRH010000333.1:0-60790 GCA_025413025.1 Ficus hispida
CCCTTAACAATTCTGGAAAACATGAACATAACCCTTCACGCATCAACGGAAGGTTGATTATCACTTTACCCTCACGCATCAACGAGAGTTGATAATCACATACTTGAACTTATAAACATACATGATCCTCCCTCATCAACGGGAGGTTGGTACGACACCTTACTTGTCTCGGTTTAGTCTTAGTCTCGTTATATTTCCAAGACTAAGAATCTTTACATGTGATCTTAATAGTCATGATGCACATGAGATTAGACATGGCATAACCATAAATTCATGGCATAACTTGACTTAGCATAGCTTTTCATAGCTTAACATGACTTATCGTGTCATAACATAGCATGACTGAGCATAACTTAGCATCATAACATGACATAACATATCATAACATTGCATGACATAGCATAACATGTAATCATATCATAACTTCGAAAATAGCTTACTACTTTCCATACTGCAGGTGAGGTTTGTACTTACCTCGATTTCTATGTCCACTAATGTGTCGCTCCAAATCCGGACACAATAGCAGGTTATCTCCTGCTATATTTAAGGACATAATTAAGAATTAAAAAAAAAAAAAAAAAAAAAATGTTGGGGGATCTAACCAACATTCCATCATAACCCTAGTTATTAACTTATCTTAGTATAAGAGTATCAAAACATAGTATAAACTTTAAAACTTTACTATTTTATTTAAAACCCTTGAATTCTGAAAATTATATTTGAAATCAGTCCTTGAATTGATTCTTTTCTAACAAATCTGTTTCGAATTTGAAAATATTTCCTTCATGAAAGTTGTAGACCTTGAAGGTTCCTACAACTTCTGTTTTAAACTTAAAACCCAAATCTGACTTTAACTCACTTGTTTCTGCTTTTGAAAATTTTTCGACCATTTTCATTAATCCTAATTTGGTCTCGGTTTTTAAAAATGAAGGTCTTAGAGGCCTTATTTTCAAAAACTGTCCGCGTTGGCCCTAGGATTTTCCCTTCTCTACAACTTTGTAGTTTTAACTTTTTCATGATTCGGCCTCTATAGGCCTCGAAATTCGCTTTTTAAAATTACTGTCCAGTTTGACCCGAAACTGGCAGTTTTCGGTTCGTTTAGTTTTACGTAATCTAACGTGCACACTACCTCAAACGGATTCCCCGTGAGCCTATTTTCAAACATGCATGCGTTACCTAAACATTTCATAAACATACAATCAGATCTTACACATATGATTTTTGTAAAACAAAAATCTTAAACTTGCATAACATTCTATTTCGAACTAACATATCGAAACCGAAAATTATCAACTACACATAAAGCATAGTGCTTGAATTTGCTTTTCATAACTCATGCTTATATATAACATCACACTCACAATCTTCTTATCAAAAACGTAAATGAAAACTAGAGGTTAAAGAGTTTACCTCAAGCTTCACAAAACAAATTCTTGCTTAGGTTTTGGAGGTTTTCTTTTTTACTAAACCAACACCAACCGAAACTGATTTCACTCACACTTTTGTTCGGCTTTTAAGTGCTAAGAGAGATGCTTGATGGCTGAGAGGTGGACGGAAAGAAACCTACAGATTTGCCTTCATCTATTTATAGATGAATTTTTTTGTTCTTTCCTTGCTAATTAGTCCCTCAAACATCTTCATTTTGCACACAACACCTTGTGTGTTGGCCGGCCATCCTTGGCCTTAAAGATTGAGTAAGCATAGCTAAGGTGATTATTCAACCAAAGCTACTATGCTATGTGGCACGGTTTCAAGATGGTGACCATTAGGTGATGAGGTGCCAAGGTCTTAGCTATTCTAGGAGGCAAACTTGATTGGTTAATGCCTAAACCAAGCCATGGTGTGTCTTGCATCCATTGGCCGGTTTTTGTTGTGTTGTTTGGTGCTGCTGAAGCATGCCGTGGCTGGCCAATGAAGAATGCTAAGTGGATAACTCATTAAGGCAAGAGGTTTAGTCATCAAAGCTAGAAGTTTGATGTGTTCCATCCTTGTAATGGCCGGCCATATGTGGCAATACATGCTTAATTACTAGCTTAGTAAGCAAAGCTATAAGCTTGCTTCATCCAAACACTTGTCATTCTCTCAAACTTTTGAGAAATTGATAACTCTAAGCTGCAGATATTATTTACTCAATAATCTCATGTGGTGGCCGGCCTTGGAAGTAAAAAAAATGGAAGCAAATAGTTAGACTAACTAAATTAACAAACCTAGTTTACTTCCTTAGTTTAACATAACTATGGTAACTAAATTTTGTAACCAATCCTTGGCTTAGTTGAATTTGAATGCTTAGTAAGAAAAATCTATCATAATTTTTCTTGCAATTCATCATAAGGTGGCCAGCCATACATTGCTAAATGTGAAGATTGCAAGATGCAATCTAGCTTAGTAAGCAAAACTACCTTGCTTAATAGGCAAAGCTAAAATTGTGAAGTGCCAATTCAAATGAACTTCATATGTTTTCATACTTTGCCTATTGGTTCTTAAGAGCAAAACATCAGCTCATTAACCCTTAATGTGGCCGGTTCCCTTAAGTACAGATGTAGGCAAATGATTGGTCAATTTGAACCAATCAAAACCTAACTTGATTCCTTGGTTTCCAACTAGGTTAACCAAATTTAAAAAATCATCATAAGCTAAATTGAACTAGGAAATCTAACTAGAAAATCCATAGTTCCATAACTTTACAAATTTATCTATCGAACAACAATTTCTCTAAATTACACTTTGACCCCTAAAGGTAAAATATTTGCACTTTAGTCCCTGTAAGGTGGCGGCTTTGGTAATGAAACTTGGCTTCCAATTCTTGCTTAATCAATCACTTAACACTATCTTAACTTTCTTAAAATTCATAACCATTTACTTTTCTTAAATACATATTGGTCCCTAAAGACAAAATATTTCATTTAGTCCTTAAAGGGTGACCGGTTCTCAAAGTGACATTTGTCATTCTTTTTAGGACAAGGTGTCAACCCATAAGGCCCCATAGGCTATCCTCTTAAATACAGTCCATTTCAAATACTATTTTCATCTAACAACAGTATAATTTGTACTGGACCACTGCCCATAATTTATCTATACTTAACTAGACTGCGTATAGGATTTCCTTAAGACTTGAAACTACTTATTTGTTTGCAATGACGGTTGTCGCAGTAAAATTTCATACTGATAATTATACTGCAGTCTCGTCTCAGACAAACATAAAATCAACTTGGTCAAACATTGACCGGCATAAAATCATAAATTCCTATTTGCCCTTTTTCAAAGGCTTCACGCTTGACTAAAGCAAGCTATACTGAGTCTCGTAATACTTAAACGAGAACTCAAACATTTACTGATATTTCACTCAGATCATGAGTTTCATATCGACATACTAGATTTAAACTTGTGATTTTCCTTATCTAAAAGGAAATCATAGGTTCATCAAAATTCCGGGTATTACATTAACATAGCATGACTGAGCATACTTAGCATCATAACATGACATAACATATCATAACATTGCATGACATAGCATAACATGTAATCATATCATAACTTCGAAAATAGCTTACTACTTTCCATACTGCAGGTGAGGTTTGTACTTACCTCGATTCTATGTCCACTAATGTGTCGCTCCAAATCCGGACACAATAGCAGGTTATCTCCTGCTATATTAAGGACTAATTAGAATTAAAAAAAAAAAAAAAAAAAATGTTGGGGGATCTAACCAACATTCCATCATAACCCTAGTTATTAACTTATCTTAGTATAAGAGTATCAAAACATAGTATAAACTTTAAAACTTTACTATTTTATTTAAAACCCTTGAATTCTGAAAATTATATTTGAAATCAGTCCTTGAATTGATTCTTTTCTAACAATCTGTTTCGAATTTGAAATATTTCCTCATGAAAGTGTAGACCTTGAAGTTCCTACAACTTCTGTTTTAAACTTAAACCCAAATCTGACTTTAACTCACTGTTTCTGCTTTTGAAAATTTTTCGACCATTTTCATTAATCCTAATTTGGTCTCGGGTTTTTGTAAAAATGAGGTCTTAGAGGCCTTATTTTCAAAAACTGTCCGCGTTGGCCCCTAGGATTTTCCCTTCTCTACAACTTTGTAGTTTTAACTTTTCATGATTCGGCCTCTATAGGCTCGAAATTCGCTTTAAAATTACTGTCCAGTTTGACCCGAAACTGGCAGTTTTCGGTTCGTTTAGTTTTACGTATCTAACGTGCCACTACCTCAAACGGATTCCCGTGAGCCTATTTCAAACATGCATGCGTTACCTAAACATTTCATAAACATACAATCAGATCTTACACATATGATTTTTGTAAAACAAAAATCTTAAACTTGCATAACATTCTATTTCGAACTAACATATCGAAACCGAAATTATCAACTACACATAAAGCATAGTGCTGAATTTGCTTTTCATAAACTCATGCTTATATATAACATCACACTCACAATCTTCTTATCAAAAACGTAAATGAAAACTAGAGGTTAAAGAGTTTACCTCAGCTTCACAAAAAAATTCTTGCTTAGGTTTTGGAGGTTTTCTTTTTTACTAAACCAACACCAACCGAAACTGATTTCACTCACACTTTGTTCGGCTTTTAAGTGCTAAGAGAGATGCTTGATGGCTGAGAGGTGGACGGAAGAAACCTACAGATTTGCCTTCATCTATTTTAGATGAATTTTTTTGTTCTTTCCTTGCTAATTAGTCCCTCAAACATCTTCATTTTGCACACAACACCTTGTGTTTGGCCGGCCATCCTTGGCTTAAAGATTGAGTAAGCATAGCTAAGGTGACTTATTCACCAAAGCTACTATGCTATGTGGCACGGTTTCAAGATGGCTGACCATTAGGTGATGAGGTGCCAAGGTCTTAGCTATTCTAGGAGGCAAAACTTGATTGGTTAATGCCTAAACCAAGCATGGTGTGTCTTGCATCCATTGGCCGGTTTTGTTGTGTTGTTTGGTGCTGCTGAAGCATGCCGTGGCTGGCCAATGAAGAATGCTAAGTGGATAACTCATTAAGGCTAAGAGGTTTAGTCATCAAAGCTAGAAGTTTGATGTGTTCCATCCTTGTAATGGCCGGCCATATGTGGCAATACATGCTTAATTACTAGCTTAGTAAGCAAAGCTATAAGCTTGCTTCATCCAAACACTTGTCATTCTCTCAAACTTTTGAGAAATTGATAACTCTAAGCTGCAGATATTATTTACTCAATAATCTCATGTGGTGGCCGGCCTTGGAAATGAACTTGGCTTCCATTCTTGCTTAATCTCACTTAACACTATCTTAACTTTCTTAAAATTCATAACCATTTACTTTTCTTAAAATACATATTGGTCCCTAAGACAAATATTTACATTTTAGTCCTTAAAGGGTGACCGGTTTTCAAGTGACATTTGTCATTCTTTTTAGGACAAGGTGTCAACCCATAAGGCCCATAGGCTATCCTCTTAAATACAGTCCATTTCAATACTATTTCATCTAACAACAGTATAATTTGTACTGGACCACTGCCCATAATTTATCTATACTTAACTAGACTGCGTATAGGATTTCCTTAAGACTTGAAACTACTTATTTGTTTGCAATGACGGTTGTCGCAGTAAATTTTCATACTGATATTATACTGCAGTCTCGTCTCAGACACATAAAATCAACTTGGTCAAACATTGCCGCATAAATCATAAATTCCTATTTTGCCTTTTCTCAAAAGGCTTCACGCTTGACTAAAGCAAGCTATTACTGAGTCTCGTAGATACTTAAACGAGAACTCAAACATTTACTGTATTTCACTCAGATCATGAGTTTCATATCGACATACTAGATTTAAACTTGTGATTTTCCTTATCTAAAAGGAAATCATAGGTTCATCAAAATTCCGGGTATTACATTCTACCCTCCTTAAAGAAATTTTCGTCCTCGAAAATTCGTATACTTATAGGTGGCTTTTCTTTAAATCCACTATCGATCCATAGTAACTTGTTCATGTTCCCATTTTTTTACTTTAATGGGATCATGTCTCTTATATAGAACCATAATCTTATTTCTATATCATCATAATTCTTATCCTCATACTTTCATGCTTTCATGCATACTTTCATATCCTTATCATCATACTTTCATTCTTTCACACTGCATTACAGAACTATCTACATAAATTTCTTAGCAAGTATATCACTTAACCTGCCATACTTGAAAGCATATTATATCATATAGCTTTTCCATGCTTGAAAGTATATTGTGTCTTATTTTTTACGATACTTTTCTTTAACTGTAATTGAGGGCTCAGTGAATATATCATATTGAAATATTTTTCTTTCAATTTAGCTGAAGCTGAGGACCCTCTGGTACAATGTTAATCTTGTGCTATTAGAACCTTTTTCTTTCATGATGGCCCCTTTCTGGAACTTTGTTCTCAAGGTTTTCGGCCCTTTACTTTTCATGATGGCCCTTTCTTGGAACTTTATTCCTCAAGGATTTGGCCCATACATAACATGATGTGAATTGGTCCTAATAAGCATAAGATCAAGCACCATACATAAATAAATTCTTGAATCTTCTTTTCATAGAAAACAATAATAAATAGTATTATTGAAACATATTACTGTCCGAGTGATGCAGTGAAAGGTATCCTTGAATCAACTAGCAACTTGTTAGCTAGTAGAAATTCCTCTTGTGCCTTCAGCATTTCTTTATAGCACAAAGTCATAATCATAACTCTAAGGAATATCTAAAACTTCCCATCATTGCATAATTTCCCTTACAAAGGGATCATATCCTTAATTTCATCGTCATACTGATAGCCATCATCCAACTTATTGTTTGTGCATTGCCTTGATATTACCACCGAGTCAAGGCACTACCAAACATTTCTTATTGCTGTTCTAGCACTTATCATCATAACTTAGCTATCATAGTTGCAAGATGAGGCTCTTGCAGAATTTGGTTCGGTTGCACATGCAACAAACCATCTTCTAATTTCTAATTCTAATTCTCAACATGTCTATCACTAATTTCTTCATTCATATCCACTTTAATACATGATTATAACATTTAGGAAGGCATAAAACTTTCCCATCATGTTCATATGTCACTTAATTGCCACCACCAAGCGAAGCACCATCCAACGTTATTCTCGTATCTAATATTGTTCTTATGTGGCAGAGTTCCACAAATACACATATAACTTTCATAACATTGATCCGATTCCAAAGTGCGAGAGTTCCCATCGTGACCATTGACGAGAGATGCTCACTACGCACACAGGATCTTAATTAATTCTAAGCATAAGAAAAATAACTGAACTTACTTGGGCCGTGGCGGAAATGATGTGAAGCAAGGTGAAGTAGGCTGGCAGGATACCGCTCTGATACCAACTGTAACGCCCCGACCGTCCACGTAGAGCCGACTACGTAAACGTGGGCCGTTACCATGCTTGCTTAACTTAAACCTTATTCTTAACCTTACAGAAAATTTCAGAATAAATTTTTCTTTTCTTCTTTAAACTTTATTTTAAGATCACAACTTAAAAACATCACATATGTAACATGGTACATATTCCTTAAAACATACATATATAACTTGATAATTTAAATAGTTTGCGGAAAAACTTGCGTATGGTATCCCATACTGCCCTTCACTTGCTGCATTGTTTCCGTGGCCCACCAAGTAAAGCTGCAGGCATTTACCTACAGTATGGAATATACTGATGAGCTTTCGCCCAGCAAGTACAAACATAATCTCACAAAACATAATCAACATTGTGTAACTTATGCATGAACCAATTATGATCAATTATGTATCTTTTACGATCACTTATTGATTTGAACTTATTATCTTGCTTAACATTTGGGCCCTTAGTGTACGTACCAAAAGCTTGCCAGCCTCAGAACGTCAGGGTTTGCAAGGCCTTAACAATTCTGGAAAACATGAACATAACCCTTCACGCATCAACGGAAGGTTGATTATCACTTTACCCTCACGCATCAACGAGAGGTTGATAATCACATACTTGAACTTATAACATACATGATCCTCCCTCATCAACGGGAGGTTGGTACGACACCTTACTTGTCTCGGTTTAGTCTTAGTCTCGTTATATTTCCAAGACTAAGAATCTTTACATGTGATCTTAATAGTCATGATGCACATGAGATTAGACATGGCATAACCATAAATTCATGGCATAACTTGACTTAGCATAGCTTTTCATAGCTTAACATGACTTATCGTGTCATAACATAGCATGACTGAGCATAACTTAGCATCATAACATGACATAACATATCATAACATTGCATGACATAGCATAACATGTAATCATATCATAACTTCGAAAATAGCTTACTACTTTCCATACTGCAGGTGAGGTTTGTACTTACCTCGATTTCTATGTCCACTAATGTGTCGCTCCAAATCCGGACACAATAGCAGGTTATCTCCTGCTATATTTAAGGACATAATTAAGAATTAAAAAAAAAAAAAAAATGTTGGGGGATCTAACCAACATTCCATCATAACCCTAGTTATTAACTTATCTTAGTATAAGAGTATCAAAACATAGTATAAACTTTAAAACTTTACTATTTTATTTAAAACCCTTGAATTCTGAAAATTATATTTGAAATCAGTCCTTGAATTGATTCTTTTCTAACAAATCTGTTTCGAATTTGAAAATATTTCCTTCATGAAAGTTGTAGACCTTGAAGGTTCCTACAACTTCTGTTTTAAACTTAAAACCCAAATCTGACTTTAACTCACTTGTTTCTGCTTTTGAAAATTTTTCGACCATTTTCATTAATCCTAATTTGGTCTCGGGTTTTTGTAAAAATGAAGGTCTTAGAGGCCTTATTTTCAAAAACTGTCCGCGTTGGCCCCTAGGATTTTCCCTTCTCTACAACTTTGTAGTTTTAACTTTTTCATGATTCGGCCTCTATAGGCCTCGAAATTCGCTTTTAAAATTACTGTCCAGTTTGACCCGAAACTGGCAGTTTTCGGTTCGTTTAGTTTTACGTAATCTAACGTGCACACTACCTCAAACGGATTCCCCGTGAGCCTATTTCAAACATGCATGCGTTACCTAAACATTTCATAAACATACAATCAGATCTTACACATATGATTTTTGTAAAACAAAAATCTTAAACTTGCATAACATTCTATTTCGAACTAACATATCGAAACCGAAAATTATCAACTACACATAAAGCATAGTGCTTGAATTTGCTTTTCATAAACTCATGCTTATATATAACATCACACTCACAATCTTCTTATCAAAAACGTAAATGAAAACTAGAGGTTAAAGAGTTTACCTCAAGCTTCACAAAACAAATTCTTGCTTAGGTTTTGGAGGTTTTCTTTTTTACTAAACCAACACCAACCGAAACTGATTTCACTCACACTTTTGTTCGGCTTTTAAGTGCTAAGAGAGATGCTTGATGGCTGAGAGGTGGACGGAAAGAAACCTACAGATTTGCCTTCATCTATTTATAGATGAATTTTTTTGTTCTTTCCTTGCTAATTAGTCCCTCAAACATCTTCATTTTGCACACAACACCTTGTGTGTTGGCCGGCCATCCTTGGCCTTAAAGATTGAGTAAGCATAGCTAAGGTGACTTATTCACCAAAGCTACTATGCTATGTGGCACGGTTTCAAGATGGCTGACCATTAGGTGATGAGGTGCCAAGGTCTTAGCTATTCTAGGAGGCAAAACTTGATTGGTTAATGCCTAAACCAAGCCATGGTGTGTCTTGCATCCATTGGCCGGTTTTGTTGTGTTGTTTGGTGCTGCTGAAGCATGCCGTGGCTGGCCAATGAAGAATGCTAAGTGGATAACTCATTAAGGCTAAGAGGTTTAGTCATCAAAGCTAGAAGTTTGATGTGTTCCATCCTTGTAATGGCCGGCCATATGTGGCAATACATGCTTAATTACTAGCTTAGTAAGCAAAGCTATAAGCTTGCTTCATCCAAACACTTGTCATTCTCTCAAAACTTTTGAGAAATTGATAACTCTAAGCTGCAGATATTATTTACTCAATAATCTCATGTGGTGGCCGGCCTTGGAAAGTAAAAAAAATGGAAGCAAATAGTTAGACTAACTAAATTAACAAACCTAGTTTACTTCCTTAGTTTTAACATAACTATGGTAACTAAATTTTGTAACCAATCCTTGGCTTAGTTGAATTTGAATGCTTAGTAAGAAAAATCTATCATAATTTTTCTTGCAATTCATCATAAGGTGGCCAGCCATACATTGCTAAATGTGAAGATTGCAAGATGCAATCTAGCTTAGTAAGCAAAACTACCTTGCTTAATAGGCAAAGCTAAAATTGTGAAGTGCCAATTTCAAATGAACTTCATATGTTTTCATACTTTGCCTATTGGTTCTTAAGAGCAAAACATCAGCTCATTAACCCTTAATGTGGCCGGTTCCCTTAAGTACAGTGTAGGCAAATGATTGGTCAATTTTGAACCAATCAAAACCTAACTTGATTCCTTGGTTTCCAACTAGGTTAACCAAATTTAAAAATCATCATAAGCTAAATTGAACTAGGAAATCTAACTAGAAAAATCCATAGTTCCATAACTTTACAAATTTATCTATCGAACAACAATTTTCTCTAAATTACACTTTGACCCCTAAAGGTAAAATATTTGCACTTTAGTCCCTGTAAGGTGGCCGGCTTTGGTAATGAAACTTGGCTTCCAATTCTTGCTTAATCAATCACTTAACACTATCTTAACTTTCTTAAAATTCATAACCATTTACTTTTCTTAAAATTACATATTGGTCCCTAAAGACAAAATATTTACATTTTAGTCCTTAAAGGGTGACCGGTTCTCAAAGTGACATTTGTCATTCTTTTTAGGACAAGGTGTCAACCCATAAGGCCCCATAGGCTATCCTCTTAAATACAGTCCATTTCAAATACTATTTTCATCTAACAACAGTATAATTTGTACTGGACCACTGCCCATAATTTATCTATACTTAACTAGACTGCGTATAGGATTTCCTTAAGACTTGAAACTACTTATTTGTTTGCAATGACGGTTGTCGCAGTAAAATTTTCATACTGATAATTATACTGCAGTCTCGTCTCAGACAAACATAAAATCAACTTGGTCAAACATTGACCGGCATAAAATCATAAATTCCTATTTTGCCCTTTTTCTCAAAAGGCTTCACGCTTGACTAAAGCAAGCTATTACTGAGTCTCGTAGATACTTAAACGAGAACTCAAACATTTACTGATATTTCACTCAGATCATGAGTTTCATATCGACATACTAGATTTAAACTTGTGATTTTCCTTATCTAAAAGGAAATCATAGGTTCATCAAAATTCCGGGTATTACATTCTACCCTCCTTAAAGAAATTTTCGTCCTCGAAAATTCGTATACTTATAGGTGGCTTTTCTTTAAATCCACTATCGATCCATAGTAACTTGTTCATGTTCCCATTTTTTTTACTTTAATGGGATCATGTCTCTTATATAGAACCATAATCTTATTTCTATATCATCATAATTCTTATCCTCATACTTTCATGCTTTCATGCATACTTTCATATCCTTATCATCATACTTTCATTCTTTCACACTGCATTACAAGAACTATCTACATAAATTTCTTAGCAAGTATATCACTTAACCTGCCATACTTGAAAAGCATATTATATCATATAGCTTTTCCATGCTTGAAAAGTATATTGTGTCTTATTTTTTACGATACTTTTCTTTAACTGTAATTGAGGGCTCAGTGAATATATCATATTGAAAATATTTTTCTTTCAATTTAGCTGAAGCTGAGGACCCTCTGGTACAATGTTAATCTTGTGCTATTAGAACCCTTTTTCTTTTCATGATGGCCCCTTTCTTGGAACTTTGTTCCTCAAGGTTTTCGGCCCTTTACTTTTCATGATGGCCCCTTTCTTGGAACTTTATTCCTCAAGGATTTGGCCCATAACATAACATGATGTGAATTGGTCCTAATAAGCATAAGATCAAGCACCATACATAAAATAAATTCTTTGAATCTTCTTTTCATAGAAAACAATAATAAATAGTATTATTGAAAACATATTACTGTCCGAGTGATGCAGTGAAAGGTATCCTTGAATCAACTAGCAACTTGTTAGCTAGTAGAAATTCCTCTTGTGCCTTCAGCATTTCCTTTATAGCACAAAGTCATAATCATAACTCTAAGGAATATCTAAAACTTCCCATCATTGCATAATTTCCCTTACAAAGGGATCATATCCTTAATTTCATCGTCATACTGATAGCCATCATCCAACTTATTGTTTGTGCATTGCCTTGATATTACCACCGAGTCAAGGCACTACCAAACATTTCTTATTGCTGTTCTAGCACTTATCATCATAACTTAGCTATCATAGTTGCAAGATGAGGCTCTTGCAGAATTTGGTTCGGTTGCACATGCAACAAACCATCTTCTAATTTCTAATTCTAATTCTCAACATGTCTATCACTAATTTCTTCATTCATATCCACTTTAATACATGATTATAACATTTAGGAAGGCATAAAACTTTCCCATCATGTTCATATGTCACTTAATTGCCACCACCAAGCGAAGGCACCATCCAACGTTATTCTCGTATCTAATATTGTTCTTATGTGGCAGAGTTCCACAAATACCACATATAACTTTCATAACATTGATCCGATTCCAAAGTGCGAGAGTTCCCATCGTGACCATTGACGAGAGATGCTCACTACGCACACAGGATCTTAATTAATTCTAAGCATAAGAAAAATAACTGAACTTACTTGGGCCGTGGCGGAAATGATGTGAAGCAAGGTGAAGTAGGCTGGCAGGATACCGCTCTGATACCAAACTGTAACGCCCCGACCGTCCACGTAGAGCCGACTACGTAAACGTGGGCCGTTACCATGCTTGCTTAACTTAAACCTTATTCTTAACCTTACAGAAAATTTCAGAATAAATTTTTCTTTTCTTCTTTAAACTTTATTTTAAGATCACAACTTAAAAACATCACATATGTAACATGGTACATATTCCTTAAAACATACATATATAACTTGATAATTTAAATAGTTTGCGGAAAAACTTGCGTAGTGGTATCCCATACTGCCCTTCACTTGCTGCATTGTTTCCGTGGCCCACCAAGTAAAGCTGCAGGCATTTACCTACAGTATGGAATATACTGATGAGCTTTCGCCCAGCAAGTACAAACATAATCTCACAAAACATAATCAACATTGTGTAACTTATGCATGAACCAATTATGATCAATTATGTATCTTTTACGATCACTTATTGATTTGAACTTATTATCTTGCTTAACATTTGGGCCCTTAGTGTACGTACCAAAAGCTTGCCAGCCTCAGAACGTCAGGGTTTGCAAGGCCCTTAACAATTCTGGAAAACATGAACATAACCCTTCACGCATCAACGGAAGGTTGATTATCACTTTACCCTCACGCATCAACGAGAGGTTGATAATCACATACTTGAACTTATAACATACATGATCCTCCCTCATCAACGGGAGGTTGGTACGACACCTTACTTGTCTCGGTTTAGTCTTAGTCTCGTTATATTTCCAAGACTAAGAATCTTTACATGTGATCTTAATAGTCATGATGCACATGAGATTAGACATGGCATAACCATAAATTCATGGCATAACTTGACTTAGCATAGCTTTTCATAGCTTAACATGACTTATCGTGTCATAACATAGCATGACTGAGCATAACTTAGCATCATAACATGACATAACATATCATAACATTGCATGACATAGCATAACATGTAATCATATCATAACTTCGAAAATAGCTTACTACTTTCCATACTGCAGGTGAGGTTTGTACTTACCTCGATTTCTATGTCCACTAATGTGTCGCTCCAAATCCGGACACAATAGCAGGTTATCTCCTGCTATATTTAAGGACATAATTAAGAATTAAAAAAAAAAAAAAAAAAAAAATGTTGGGGGATCTAACCAACATTCCATCATAACCCTAGTTATTAACTTATCTTAGTATAAGAGTATCAAAACATAGTATAAACTTTAAAACTTTACTATTTTATTTAAAACCCTTGAATTCTGAAAATTATATTTGAAATCAGTCCTTGAATTGATTCTTTTCTAACAAATCTGTTTCGAATTTGAAAATATTTCCTTCATGAAAGTTGTAGACCTTGAAGGTTCCTACAACTTCTGTTTTAAACTTAAAACCCAAATCTGACTTTAACTCACTTGTTTCTGCTTTTGAAAATTTTTCGACCATTTTCATTAATCCTAATTTGGTCTCGGGTTTTTGTAAAAATGAAGGTCTTAGAGGCCTTATTTTCAAAAACTGTCCGCGTTGGCCCCTAGGATTTTCCCTTCTCTACAACTTTGTAGTTTTAACTTTTTCATGATTCGGCCTCTATAGGCCTCGAAATTCGCTTTTAAAATTACTGTCCAGTTTGACCCGAAACTGGCAGTTTTCGGTTCGTTTAGTTTTACGTAATCTAACGTGCACACTACCTCAAACGGATTCCCCGTGAGCCTATTTCAAACATGCATGCGTTACCTAAACATTTCATAAACATACAATCAGATCTTACACATATGATTTTTGTAAAACAAAAATCTTAAACTTGCATAACATTCTATTTCGAACTAACATATCGAAACCGAAAATTATCAACTACACATAAAGCATAGTGCTTGAATTTGCTTTTCATAAACTCATGCTTATATATAACATCACACTCACAATCTTCTTATCAAAAACGTAAATGAAAACTAGAGGTTAAAGAGTTTACCTCAAGCTTCACAAAACAAATTCTTGCTTAGGTTTTGGAGGTTTTCTTTTTTACTAAACCAACACCAACCGAAACTGATTTCACTCACACTTTTGTTCGGCTTTTAAGTGCTAAGAGAGATGCTTGATGGCTGAGAGGTGGACGGAAAGAAACCTACAGATTTGCCTTCATCTATTTATAGATGAATTTTTTTGTTCTTTCCTTGCTAATTAGTCCCTCAAACATCTTCATTTTGCACACAACACCTTGTGTGTTGGCCGGCCATCCTTGGCCTTAAAGATTGAGTAAGCATAGCTAAGGTGACTTATTCACCAAAGCTACTATGCTATGTGGCACGGTTTCAAGATGGCTGACCATTAGGTGATGAGGTGCCAAGGTCTTAGCTATTCTAGGAGGCAAAACTTGATTGGTTAATGCCTAAACCAAGCCATGGTGTGTCTTGCATCCATTGGCCGGTTTTGTTGTGTTGTTTGGTGCTGCTGAAGCATGCCGTGGCTGGCCAATGAAGAATGCTAAGTGGATAACTCATTAAGGCTAAGAGGTTTAGTCATCAAAGCTAGAAGTTTGATGTGTTCCATCCTTGTAATGGCCGGCCATATGTGGCAATACATGCTTAATTACTAGCTTAGTAAGCAAAGCTATAAGCTTGCTTCATCCAAACACTTGTCATTCTCTCAAAACTTTTGAGAAATTGATAACTCTAAGCTGCAGATATTATTTACTCAATAATCTCATGTGGTGGCCGGCCTTGGAAAGTAAAAAAAATGGAAGCAAATAGTTAGACTAACTAAATTAACAAACCTAGTTTACTTCCTTAGTTTTAACATAACTATGGTAACTAAATTTTGTAACCAATCCTTGGCTTAGTTGAATTTGAATGCTTAGTAAGAAAAATCTATCATAATTTTTCTTGCAATTCATCATAAGGTGGCCAGCCATACATTGCTAAATGTGAAGATTGCAAGATGCAATCTAGCTTAGTAAGCAAAACTACCTTGCTTAATAGGCAAAGCTAAAATTGTGAAGTGCCAATTTCAAATGAACTTCATATGTTTTCATACTTTGCCTATTGGTTCTTAAGAGCAAAACATCAGCTCATTAACCCTTAATGTGGCCGGTTCCCTTAAGTACAGATGTAGGCAAATGATTGGTCAATTTTGAACCAATCAAAACCTAACTTGATTCCTTGGTTTCCAACTAGGTTAACCAAATTTAAAAAATCATCATAAGCTAAATTGAACTAGGAAATCTAACTAGAAAAATCCATAGTTCCATAACTTTACAAATTTATCTATCGAACAACAATTTTCTCTAAATTACACTTTGACCCCTAAAGGTAAAATATTTGCACTTTAGTCCCTGTAAGGTGGCCGGCTTTGGTAATGAAACTTGGCTTCCAATTCTTGCTTAATCAATCACTTAACACTATCTTAACTTTCTTAAAATTCATAACCATTTACTTTTCTTAAAATTACATATTGGTCCCTAAAGACAAAATATTTACATTTTAGTCCTTAAAGGGTGACCGGTTCTCAAAGTGACATTTGTCATTCTTTTTAGGACAAGGTGTCAACCCATAAGGCCCCATAGGCTATCCTCTTAAATACAGTCCATTTCAAATACTATTTTCATCTAACAACAGTATAATTTGTACTGGACCACTGCCCATAATTTATCTATACTTAACTAGACTGCGTATAGGATTTCCTTAAGACTTGAAACTACTTATTTGTTTGCAATGACGGTTGTCGCAGTAAAATTTTCATACTGATAATTATACTGCAGTCTCGTCTCAGACAAACATAAAATCAACTTGGTCAAACATTGACCGGCATAAAATCATAAATTCCTATTTTGCCCTTTTTCTCAAAAGGCTTCACGCTTGACTAAAGCAAGCTATTACTGAGTCTCGTAGATACTTAAACGAGAACTCAAACATTTACTGATATTTCACTCAGATCATGAGTTTCATATCGACATACTAGATTTAAACTTGTGATTTTCCTTATCTAAAAGGAAATCATAGGTTCATCAAAATTCCGGGTATTACATTAACATAGCATGACTGAGCATAACTTAGCATCATAACATGACATAACATATCATAACATTGCATGACATAGCATAACATGTAATCATATCATAACTTCGAAAATAGCTTACTACTTTCCATACTGCAGGTGAGGTTTGTACTTACCTCGATTTCTATGTCCACTAATGTGTCGCTCCAAATCCGGACACAATAGCAGGTTATCTCCTGCTATATTTAAGGACATAATTAAGAATTAAAAAAAAAAAAAAAAAAAAAATGTTGGGGATCTAACCAACATTCCATCATAACCCTAGTTATTAACTTATCTTAGTATAAGAGTATCAAAACATAGTATAAACTTTAAAACTTTACTATTTTATTTAAAACCCTTGAATTCTGAAAATTATATTTGAAATCAGTCCTTGAATTGATTCTTTTCTAACAAATCTGTTTCGAATTTGAAAATATTTCCTTCATGAAAGTTGTAGACCTTGAAGGTTCCTACAACTTCTGTTTTAAACTTAAAACCCAAATCTGACTTTAACTCACTTGTTTCTGCTTTTGAAAATTTTTCGACCATTTTCATTAATCCTAATTTGGTCTCGGGTTTTTGTAAAAATGAAGGTCTTAGAGGCCTTATTTTCAAAAACTGTCCGCGTTGGCCCCTAGGATTTTCCCTTCTCTACAACTTTGTAGTTTTAACTTTTTCATGATTCGGCCTCTATAGGCCTCGAAATTCGCTTTTAAAATTACTGTCCAGTTTGACCCGAAACTGGCAGTTTTCGGTTCGTTTAGTTTTACGTAATCTAACGTGCACACTACCTCAAACGGATTCCCCGTGAGCCTATTTCAAACATGCATGCGTTACCTAAACATTTCATAAACATACAATCAGATCTTACACATATGATTTTGTAAAACAAAAATCTTAAACTTGCATAACATTCTATTTCGAACTAACATATCGAAACCGAAAATTATCAACTACACATAAAGCATAGTGCTTGAATTTGCTTTTCATAAACTCATGCTTATATATAACATCACACTCACAATCTTCTTATCAAAAACGTAAATGAAAACTAGAGGTTAAAGAGTTTACCTCAAGCTTCACAAAACAAATTCTTGCTTAGGTTTTGGAGGTTTTCTTTTTTACTAAACCAACACCAACCGAAACTGATTTCACTCACACTTTTGTTCGGCTTTTAAGTGCTAAGAGAGATGCTTGATGGCTGAGAGGTGGACGGAAAGAAACCTACAGATTTGCCTTCATCTATTTATAGATGAATTTTTTTGTTCTTTCCTTGCTAATTAGTCCCTCAAACATCTTCATTTTGCACACAACACCTTGTGTGTTGGCCGGCCATCCTTGGCCTTAAAGATTGAGTAAGCATAGCTAAGGTGACTTATTCACCAAAGCTACTATGCTATGTGGCACGGTTTCAAGATGGCTGACCATTAGGTGATGAGGTGCCAAGGTCTTAGCTATTCTAGGAGGCAAAACTTGATTGGTTAATGCCTAAACCAAGCCATGGTGTGTCTTGCATCCATTGGCCGGTTTTGTTGTGTTGTTTGGTGCTGCTGAAGCATGCCGTGGCTGGCCAATGAAGAATGCTAAGTGGATAACTCATTAAGGCTAAGAGGTTTAGTCATCAAAGCTAGAAGTTTGATGTGTTCCATCCTTGTAATGGCCGGCCATATGTGGCAATACATGCTTAATTACTAGCTTAGTAAGCAAAGCTATAAGCTTGCTTCATCCAAACACTTGTCATTCTCTCAAAACTTTTGAGAAATTGATAACTCTAAGCTGCAGATATTATTTACTCAATAATCTCATGTGGTGGCCGGCCTTGGAAATGAAACTTGGCTTCCAATTCTTGCTTAATCAATCACTTAACACTATCTTAACTTTCTTAAAATTCATAACCATTTACTTTTCTTAAAATTACATATTGGTCCCTAAAGACAAAATATTTACATTTTAGTCCTTAAAGGGTGACCGGTTCTCAAAGTGACATTTGTCATTCTTTTTAGGACAAGGTGTCAACCCATAAGGCCCCATAGGCTATCCTCTTAAATACAGTCCATTTCAAATACTATTTTCATCTAACAACAGTATAATTTGTACTGGACCACTGCCCATAATTTATCTATACTTAACTAGACTGCGTATAGGATTTCCTTAAGACTTGAAACTACTTATTTGTTTGCAATGACGGTTGTCGCAGTAAAATTTTCATACTGATAATTATACTGCAGTCTCGTCTCAGACAAACATAAAATCAACTTGGTCAAACATTGACCGGCATAAAATCATAAATTCCTATTTTGCCCTTTTTCTCAAAAGGCTTCACGCTTGACTAAAGCAAGCTATTACTGAGTCTCGTAGATACTTAAACGAGAACTCAAACATTTACTGATATTTCACTCAGATCATGAGTTTCATATCGACATACTAGATTTAAACTTGTGATTTTCCTTATCTAAAAGGAAATCATAGGTTCATCAAAATTCCGGGTATTACATTCTACCCTCCTTAAAGAAATTTTCGTCCTCGAAAATTCGTATACTTATAGGTGGCTTTTCTTTAAATCCACTATCGATCCATAGTAACTTGTTCATGTTCCCATTTTTTTTACTTTAATGGGATCATGTCTCTTATATAGAACCATAATCTTATTTCTATATCATCATAATTCTTATCCTCATACTTTCATGCTTTCATGCATACTTTCATATCCTTATCATCATACTTTCATTCTTTCACACTGCATTACAAGAACTATCTACATAAATTTCTTAGCAAGTATATCACTTAACCTGCCATACTTGAAAAGCATATTATATCATATAGCTTTTCCATGCTTGAAAAGTATATTGTGTCTTATTTTTTACGATACTTTTCTTTAACTGTAATTGAGGGCTCAGTGAATATATCATATTGAAAATATTTTTCTTTCAATTTAGCTGAAGCTGAGGACCCTCTGGTACAATGTTAATCTTGTGCTATTAGAACCCTTTTTCTTTTCATGATGGCCCCTTTCTTGGAACTTTGTTCCTCAAGGTTTTCGGCCCTTTACTTTTCATGATGGCCCCTTTCTTGGAACTTTATTCCTCAAGGATTTGGCCCATAACATAACATGATGTGAATTGGTCCTAATAAGCATAAGATCAAGCACCATACATAAAATAAATTCTTTGAATCTTCTTTTCATAGAAAACAATAATAAATAGTATTATTGAAAACATATTACTGTCCGAGTGATGCAGTGAAAGGTATCCTTGAATCAACTAGCAACTTGTTAGCTAGTAGAAATTCCTCTTGTGCCTTCAGCATTTCCTTTATAGCACAAAGTCATAATCATAACTCTAAGGAATATCTAAAACTTCCCATCATTGCATAATTTCCCTTACAAAGGGATCATATCCTTAATTTCATCGTCATACTGATAGCCATCATCCAACTTATTGTTTGTGCATTGCCTTGATATTACCACCGAGTCAAGGCACTACCAAACATTTCTTATTGCTGTTCTAGCACTTATCATCATAACTTAGCTATCATAGTTGCAAGATGAGGCTCTTGCAGAATTTGGTTCGGTTGCACATGCAACAAACCATCTTCTAATTTCTAATTCTAATTCTCAACATGTCTATCACTAATTTCTTCATTCATATCCACTTTAATACATGATTATAACATTTAGGAAGGCATAAAACTTTCCCATCATGTTCATATGTCACTTAATTGCCACCACCAAGCGAAGGCACCATCCAACGTTATTCTCGTATCTAATATTGTTCTTATGTGGCAGAGTTCCACAAATACCACATATAACTTTCATAACATTGATCCGATTCCAAAGTGCGAGAGTTCCCATCGTGACCATTGACGAGAGATGCTCACTACGCACACAGGATCTTAATTAATTCTAAGCATAAGAAAAATAACTGAACTTACTTGGGCCGTGGCGGAAATGATGTGAAGCAAGGTGAAGTAGGCTGGCAGGATACCGCTCTGATACCAAACTGTAACGCCCCGACCGTCCACGTAGAGCCGACTACGTAAACGTGGGCCGTTACCATGCTTGCTTAACTTAAACCTTATTCTTAACCTTACAGAAAATTTCAGAATAAATTTTTCTTTTCTTCTTTAAACTTTATTTTAAGATCACAACTTAAAAACATCACATATGTAACATGGTACATATTCCTTAAAACATACATATATAACTTGATAATTTAAATAGTTTGCGGAAAAACTTGCGTATGGTATCCCATACTGCCCTTCACTTGCTGCATTGTTTCCGTGGCCCACCAAGTAAAGCTGCAGGCATTTACCTACAGTATGGAATATACTGATGAGCTTTCGCCCAGCAAGTACAAACATAATCTCACAAAACATAATCAACATTGTGTAACTTATGCATGAACCAATTATGATCAATTATGTATCTTTTACGATCACTTATTGATTTGAACTTATTATCTTGCTTAACATTTGGGCCCTTAGTGTACGTACCAAAAGCTTGCCAGCCTCAGAACGTCAGGGTTTGCAAGGCCCTTAACAATTCTGGAAAACATGAACATAACCCTTCACGCATCAACGGAAGGTTGATTATCACTTTACCCTCACGCATCAACGAGAGGTTGATAATCACATACTTGAACTTATAACATACATGATCCTCCCTCATCAACGGGAGGTTGGTACGACACCTTACTTGTCTCGGTTTAGTCTTAGTCTCGTTATATTTCCAAGACTAAGAATCTTTACATGTGATCTTAATAGTCATGATGCACATGAGATTAGACATGGCATAACCATAAATTCATGGCATAACTTGACTTAGCATAGCTTTTCATAGCTTAACATGACTTATCGTGTCATAACATAGCATGACTGAGCATAACTTAGCATCATAACATGACATAACATATCATAACATTGCATGACATAGCATAACATGTAATCATATCATAACTTCGAAAATAGCTTACTACTTTCCATACTGCAGGTGAGGTTTGTACTTACCTCGATTTCTATGTCCACTAATGTGTCGCTCCAAATCCGGACACAATAGCAGGTTATCTCCTGCTATATTTAAGGACATAATTAAGAATTAAAAAAAAATGTTGGGGGATCTAACCAACATTCCATCATAACCCTAGTTATTAACTTATCTTAGTATAAGAGTATCAAAACATAGTATAAACTTTAAAACTTTACTATTTTATTTAAAACCCTTGAATTCTGAAAATTATATTTGAAATCAGTCCTTGAATTGATTCTTTTCTAACAAATCTGTTTCGAATTTGAAAATATTTCCTTCATGAAAGTTGTAGACCTTGAAGGTTCCTACAACTTCTGTTTTAAACTTAAAACCCAAATCTGACTTTAACTCACTTGTTTCTGCTTTTGAAAATTTTTCGACCATTTTCATTAATCCTAATTTGGTCTCGGGTTTTTGTAAAAATGAAGGTCTTAGAGGCCTTATTTTCAAAAACTGTCCGCGTTGGCCCCTAGGATTTTCCCTTCTCTACAACTTTGTAGTTTTAACTTTTTCATGATTCGGCCTCTATAGGCCTCGAAATTCGCTTTTAAAATTACTGTCCAGTTTGACCCGAAACTGGCAGTTTTCGGTTCGTTGAGTTTTACGTAATCTAACGTGCACACTACCTCAAACGGATTCCCCGTGAGCCTATTTCAAACATGCATGCGTTACCTAAACATTTCATAAACATACAATCAGATCTTACACATATGATTTTTGTAAAACAAAAATCTTAAACTTGCATAACATTCTATTTCGAACTAACATATCGAAACCGAAAATTATCAACTACACATAAAGCATAGTGCTTGAATTTGCTTTTCATAAACTCATGCTTATATATAACATCACACTCACAATCTTCTTATCAAAAACGTAAATGAAAACTAGAGGTTAAAGAGTTTACCTCAAGCTTCACAAAACAAATTCTTGCTTAGGTTTTGGAGGTTTTCTTTTTTACTAAACCAACACCAACCGAAACTGATTTCACTCACACTTTTGTTCGGCTTTTAAGTGCTAAGAGAGATGCTTGATGGCTGAGAGGTGGACGGAAAGAAACCTACAGATTTGCCTTCATCTATTTATAGATGAATTTTTTTGTTCTTTCCTTGCTAATTAGTCCCTCAAACATCTTCATTTTGCACACAACACCTTGTGTGTTGGCCGGCCATCCTTGGCCTTAAAGATTGAGTAAGCATAGCTAAGGTGACTTATTCACCAAAGCTACTATGCTATGTGGCACGGTTTCAAGATGGCTGACCATTAGGTGATGAGGTGCCAAGGTCTTAGCTATTCTAGGAGGCAAAACTTGATTGGTTAATGCCTAAACCAAGCCATGGTGTGTCTTGCATCCATTGGCCGGTTTTGTTGTGTTGTTTGGTGCTGCTGAAGCATGCCGTGGCTGGCCAATGAAGAATGCTAAGTGGATAACTCATTAAGGCTAAGAGGTTTAGTCATCAAAGCTAGAAGTTTGATGTGTTCCATCCTTGTAATGGCCGGCCATATGTGGCAATACATGCTTAATTACTAGCTTAGTAAGCAAAGCTATAAGCTTGCTTCATCCAAACACTTGTCATTCTTTCAAAACTTTTGAGAAATTGATAACTCTAAGCTGCAGATATTATTTACTCAATAATCTCATGTGGTGGCCGGCCTTGGAAAGTAAAAAAAATGGAAGCAAATAGTTAGACTAACTAAATTAACAAACCTAGTTTACTTCCTTAGTTTTAACATAACTATGGTAACTAAATTTTGTAACCAATCCTTGGCTTAGTTGAATTTGAATGCTTAGTAAGAAAAATCTATCATAATTTTTCTTGCAATTCATCATAAGGTGGCCAGCCATACATTGCTAAATGTGAAGATTGCAAGATGCAATCTAGCTTAGTAAGCAAAACTACCTTGCTTAATAGGCAAAGCTAAAATTGTGAAGTGCCAATTTCAAATGAACTTCATATGTTTTCATACTTTGCCTATTGGTTCTTAAGAGCAAAACATCAGCTCATTAACCCTTAATGTGGCCGGTTCCCTTAAGTACAGGTGTAGGCAAATGATTGGTCAATTTTGAACCAATCAAAACCTAACTTGATTCCTTGGTTTCCAACTAGGTTAACCAAATTTAAAAATCATCATAAGCTAAATTGAACTAGGAAATCTAACTAGAAAAATCCATAGTTCCATAACTTTACAAATTTATCTATCGAACAACAATTTTCTCTAAATTACACTTTGACCCCTAAAGGTAAAATATTTGCACTTTAGTCCCTGTAAGGTGGCCGGCTTTGGTAATGAAACTTGGCTTCCAATTCTTGCTTAATCAATCACTTAACACTATCTTAACTTTCTTAAAATTCATAACCATTTACTTTTCTTAAAATTACATATTGGTCCCTAAAGACAAAATATTTACATTTTAGTCCTTAAAGGGTGACCGGTTCTCAAAGTGACATTTGTCATTCTTTTTAGGACAAGGTGTCAACCCATAAGGCCCCATAGGCTATCCTCTTAAATACAGTCCATTTCAAATACTATTTTCATCTAACAACAGTATAATTTGTACTGGACCACTGCCCATAATTTATCTATACTTAACTAGACTGCGTATAGGATTTCCTTAAGACTTGAAACTACTTATTTGTTTGCAATGACGGTTGTCGCAGTAAAATTTTCATACTGATAATTATACTGCAGTCTCGTCTCAGACAAACATAAAATCAACTTGGTCAAACATTGACCGGCATAAAATCATAAATTCCTATTTTGCCCTTTTTCTCAAAAGGCTTCACGCTTGACTAAAGCAAGCTATTACTGAGTCTCGTAGATACTTAAACGAGAACTCAAACATTTACTGATATTTCACTCAGATCATGAGTTTCATATCGACATACTAGATTTAAACTTGTGATTTTCCTTATCTAAAAGGAAATCATAGGTTCATCAAAATTCCGGGTATTACAGTTACCATACATACATACATACATACATGCGTACTTATTTATTTGGCGTAAGCAGCGGAATTTTTAATTTTTTTTATACAGTGCGGATACTTGCAATATATAACGATGTTTGCATACAAAATAATTTACATAATAAGATCAAAACGCGAAGCGGTTATAATCCCCACATTCCACTGAATGCTCTGCCCCGCTCGCCACCTTGCATCATCAGTTGCTTGTAGGTTGCTTACCCACAGCATAGACGTAAGTCACGTGAGCTTTCGCTCAGCAAGTACAACATATACATATCCGCGGAAACAAACATAAACATACTCATCATGACCTTACATAGACATAGCATATCATACATGTCATACATAACTTCCCATAGCATACATATCATAACCTACATAACATGACATAACATCACATAATATATGCATGTACCAGTTATGCTCTTATTATGCCATTGTATTCATCCTTAACTTATCTTACTAATGGGCCCCTTATCATGAGTGTACGTACCGGGCGCGCAACTATGATTTGGTTGGGGCGGCCAAACCAATTCCAACTCAAACCACAGTCCAACCCGACCTAATGCGGGTCGGTACGACACAGGCAAGCTTGCTTGCCATCATACTTACTTTTCATGAACTCATACTTGTTCTTATTAGTGAACACGCTTCGTGATGTCACTATTCATAACTCATGCTCATATCTTGGCGTTATATCTTTTTCTCATGCTAATGAACTTAACATAGTCATATATTAAACACAGCATCACATACAGCAAACATACTTGGCAAGTATACAACAAAAGCCTATGCTGTAGGCGGAGTTGTACTTACCATGAGTACTATGTCCCGAGACTTGTTGATCCACTTCAGAATACTTCCGCAGGCTATTTCCTGCTATATCAGAGGACATAGAGTAAGAATTATGTTCTTACAGAATGTTGGTAATCAAACCAACATTCATACCTCTTTGTGGTTATATGTTCCCCCTTTCTTAATACAATGCCGGATACTTTCTCAGTATCACAGATAACCCTATGGTTTAGAACATATTTAAGTTGGTCACATAAAGTAACCTTGGCTAAACAGCCTTTCATAACTGTGTTAGGTTATTAAACCTAACCTTGAGCCTAAGCTTGTTTGAAAATTCATTCCATCGGGTTACTCTTGAGTAACCCTGGTTTTTAGGCCCAACTTAGTCATTATATTGGGTTATGTTGGATAACCCTTGGGCGTAGGGCCCAAACCAATAACTCGGTACCTTTCCCGGTTATGGTTCATTTAACTCGATTTAAACTCTTTCTTTATTTCGGAAAAACTTAGAGTTTTAAGATCATTTTATTAAAAACTCAAAATCTGATGAGTGGGTCTTTGTAAAAATCATTAAAAACATAAACTGCCTTTGGAACAGTTTCTCACTGAGAATTAGTCAGTGGATGTGCAGAAATGTCCTTTTCCTGCACTGTTTTAGAAAACTTTGTGCAGGAATTTCTTGTTCACTGCACAGTTTTGAAATCCAATTTTCTATTTAAAAATCAAGGCCGAATTTGTAAAATTTTTCTTCATGAAAGTTTTAAAGCATTCAAAATCCTAAAACTTTCATTTTGAACTCGAGACCCAAATCGGTCTGTAACCCACTCCTTTAACCAGTTAAACTCACCTGGCCGTGCATAGGGTCCGGGCACGGTCAGGCTCAGGTTTTCACAAAAACGAAGGCCATTGGAGTCTTATTTTTGAAAACTGTCCGCGTTGCCCCCTAGAAAAACCCTTATCTACAACTTTTGTGTTTTACTTTTTTCCAAAATCAGCCTCTAAGGGCCTCAAAACTGACTTTCCAGAAAACTGGTCAGTCTGAACCCGAATTGGCAGTTTTTGTTCGTTTCTTGGTTTCTCGTCCTAATTCGTGCACACTACCTCAACCGAACACAGCGGGAGCCTAAAATCACCATGAAACGTTTTTCTATCGTCCCAAATTGACTTACATGAGCCCCCACATGATCATGTAAATCAAACAACACATTTGCATTAATTAAGGTTAGGGTTTTTGCTTGTTCTTGATTTCTACCAACATAGCATACATATTTCAATCTAATACCCTAACATGCCATTCATAATCTGTTGACAAATTTTTAGGGGACATATAACCAACTAATCTTTCTAACATTCAATGCCTAAAAATTAACAGCACATAAACATATTGAAACTAGCAATCAAACCATCATTCAAAACCATACTAAACTAATCAAGCACATACACCCTTAAATCTAGGCTAGGGCTCGGATATTAAATTGAGCTTATGCTCATTACAAACCAACTTGAAATACACTTAAATCTTCAATTTAAAACTTGAATTGAAAGATTTAAGATTCGAGAGAATTTTACCTCACTTAATCCAATGGGTAGGCTTGCTTGGCTCAAAAATTTCTCTTTTCCTTTCTCCTTGGTACAGCCGGCCTTAGCTCCTCCCAATGAGCTTGAAATTTTCCAGCCACCTAGTGGTTTGTCCCTACACTCTACGGCCACTCTCCACAAGAATCAGCCACCTTCCAACTTGTTTTCCCCTTCAATTTCCCTTCCACCTTGCTGCTGCCACACAACCGGCCACTATGGCCAATATTGGTTCCAAAATTTTTTTTCAGCTTTTTGGCTTGATTCCTAGTGCAATCCGAACCCTCCTAGGATTAATTCCTTGGTTTTCCAAACTTTTTCTTTCTCTTTGGCACCTCTCAAAGTTCGGTTTTGGTGAGGAAGAAATTGGGCAAAGTTTGGTTGCTTTTCACAATTTTTGTGAACAAAATGTTCAAATGGCCACCTATTTATAGGTGAGGCCAAACTCTTCAAATTGCACCAAAAACCCTCCAAAAATTTCAATTTTTCCCTTAAATCCTCTTAGTTGACCGGCCACCTAGCCATTCTAGAGTTTTCCAACTTTCTTTCCAATCTTAGTTAATTCCATAAATGATGTCATAATTCCAAAAGCTAATGACATCATCCATAAAGGCTTTGTTTGGCTTTTTCCCTTAGTAGACAATCCTTTTTAATGCCAAACAGGTATTTTTAATACTGTGCTCTCTTATACACAGTACAAGCTTTTATACTACAGTCCAAAATTTTATCTGCGTAATGATGGACTGTACGAAACTTTTCCTTTTTGCTCCAAGCCCTTTAGCCTTTATTATCCTACTTAATGTGCTTGATTTTTCTATGATGGTTTTAAAACTTATTCTTACTATCTGCGTTGTAAAAATGACTTTTTGCAGTATATATCTCGCACTGCATCACATACTTAAGTTTCGACATTTGGTTGACCGTTTTAGGCAATCCTTGACTTCTTTTAGTCGATGTTGCCTTTCTTGGCCAATGTTGACTCTCTTGGTCAACTTTGACTTTCGTGGTCAACTTTGACGTCTTTTGGTCAAACTTTGACCAAAATAAAAATCATCACGTTTTTGTACCTTTTCACTAAAAAGGTATCATGCTTGACTAAGCAATCATTTTTGAGTCTTATAACGCATAAGAACTCACAATTTCAATAAAAAAATCCTTAACCAGATTCTTTTATAAATACCGTCATGGTACAGTTTAAATTTCTATTCAAGAAATTGTAACATAGAAAAATTCTAGTTATTACAATCTACCCCCCTTAAAAATTTTCGTCCTCGAAAATTAAAACAAATCAGGGTAGTTCTTTCTCATCTCATCTTCCAACTCCCAGGTTGCTTCTTCGACCACGTGGTTTCGCCACAACACTTTAACCATGGGAATGGTTTTATTCCTTAAGACCTTCTCTTCCCGATCCAGAATTCGAACTGGCTTTTCTTCATAGGTTAAGTCCGTATGAACCTCCACTGGTTCCTGACTAAGCACATGGGAAGGGTCTGGCACATACTTCTTTAACATCGACACATGGAAAACATTATGCATCGAAGCTAACTCAGGCGGTAGGGCAAGCTTATAGGCGACTTTTCCAATCCGTTCAAGAATCTCAAATGGTCCAGTATACCTCGGACTAAGCTTTCCCTTTTTACCAAATCGCATTACTCCTTTCATAGGAGTAATCTTAATGAACACCGCATCTCCCACTTGGAATTCCAAGGGCCTCCTACGTTTATCGGCATAACTTTTCTGTCTGCTAAAAGCTATGTCGAGTCTCTGCTTGATCATCTGAATATCCTCAGAGGTCTTCTTGATAAAATCTGTAGTTTGCAGCTGATTCTGCCCCACTTCCTGCCAGTGGATAGGCGATCGACATTTTCTTCCATACAATGCTTCAAATGGAGCCATACCAATCGAAGCATGATAACTGTTGTTGTAGGAGAATTCGATCAATGGCAGCTTCTGATCCCAGTTTCCTTTGAAATCCAGCACACATGACCTTAACATATCCTCCAGTGTCTGGATGGTTCGTTCTGATTGACCGTCAGTTTGGGGGTGAAATGCCGTACTGAACTTCAATTTCGACCCCATAGCATTGTGAACACTAGTCCAAAATCGAGAAGTGAAGCGTCCATCACGGTCCGAAATGATCGATTTTGGTACTCCATGAAATCTGACGATCTGGGATACGTAAATTTCAGCTAATTTCTCCACTGAGAAGGTGACCTTAATAGCAATAAAGTGGGCTGATTTGGTTAATCTATCCACAATAACCCAAATCGAGTCATTCCCACTTGAGGTTCTGGGTAGTCCTACTATGAAATCCATAGTAATTTGCTCCCATTTCCATTCAGGAAGCTCTATTTTCTGTAATTCTCCGCCAGGATGTCGATGCTCCGCCTTAACTTTCTGACAAGTTAGGCATTTTGACACAAATTCTGCTACCTCATTCTTCATGTTGGGCCACCAAAAATTTTCTCGGAGGTCTTTATACATCTTGGAAGCTCCTGGATGTACTGAATACGGCGTCTTGTGTGCCTCAGACAAGATCTGGTCCTTAAGGAATTCAAAGTTAGGAACACAAATCCTTCCTTTGAAGTAAATAGTACCATCTTTGGAGACTCTAAACTCCTTGTTCTTCTCGTCAAAGAGTTGTGCTTTCAGCAAAGAAGAATCTTTCCTTTGATGTGACTTGATAGTCTCTAGAAGATTGGACTGGAGGGACAGAATAGATAATTTCCCCGTTATCAATTCCAAGTTGAACTCTGAAATCTTCTTTTGTAGTGGTCTAGGAAACATTCCAATAGACATCAGCATGCCTACGGACTTCCTGCTTAAGGCATCTGCTACCTTGTTCGCCTTTCCAGGATGGTAAAGGATCTCACAATCATAATCCTTTACAAGTTCCAGCCATCTACGTTGTCTCATGTTGAGCTCCTTCTGAGTAAAAATATACTTGAGGCTCTGGTGATCGGTGTAGATCTCACACTTGTTCCCGTACAAGTAGTGTCTCCAGATCTTAAGTGCGAAAACCACTACCGCGAGCTCCAAGTCATGCGTGGGATAATTCCTTTCGTGAATCTTCAGCTGTCGGGATGCGTAGGCAACTACTTTCCCATTTTGCATTAAGACAGCTCCTAATCCATTTTTAGAAGCGTCACTATAAATCACGAAGTTTCCCACATCTACATCAGGAATTATCAACACGGGTGCACTTGTCAACCTCCTCTTGAGCTCTTGGAAATTCTCCTCACATTTATGAGTCCATTCAAATTTCTTTTCTTTACGGGTAAGGGCGGTGAGGGGTGTAGCGATCTTAGAAAATCCCTCGACGAACCGTCGGTAGTAACCAGCTAATCCAAGGAAACTCCTTATTTCCGTAACATTTTTGGGTGCTGGCCACGCACTAACCGCCTCGATCTTAGCAGGGTCTAATGAAATTCCTTCCTTTGTCACCACATGACCCAAAAAGTGGACTTTTTCCAGCCAAAATTCACATTTTGTAATTTGGCATACAGCTGGTTTCGTCTAAGCGTCTCCATCCCCAATCTAAGGTGACGCTCATGCTCTTCTTTGGACCTTGAGTAATCAAAATGTCGTCAATAAAAACAATGATGAACTTATCCAGTACTCTTTGAATACTCGGTTCATGAGGTCCATGAATGCGGCTGGGCATTGGTTAGCCAAATGGCATAACCAAAACTCATAGTGCCCGTAACGTGTTCGAAAGCCGTCTTGGAGATATCTGACTCCTTGATCCTAAGCTGATGGTAGCCTGATCGTAGATCGACTTTCGAGAATAATACCGCTCCCTTAAGTTGATCGAAAAGATCGTCAATTCTCGGAAGGGATACTTATTCTTGATCGTAATCTTGTTAAGCTCACGGTAGTCTATACACATTCGTAGTGATCCATCCTTCTTCTTTACAAACAACACTGGTGCTCCCCATGGAGAGTAACTTTGTCGGATGAATCCCTTGTCTAGCAATTCTTGTAACTGCACTTGCAGTTCCATAAGCTCGGCAGGTGCCATACGATAAGGCGCTTTCGATATCGGTGCAGCTCCAGGTAGCAATTTGATTTCGAACGAAATTTCTCGATCCGGCGGAAGTCCTGGTAAGTCCTTCGGAAAGATATCCACATATTCCTTTATAATGGGAACATCTTCCGGTGCCAACTCCACTTCACAATCTTTATCCACCATGTTAGCTAAATATCCTTGGCAGCCATTAGCTAACATTTTCCAAGCCTTCATTGCTGAAACCAGTTTAGTTGCTGAGTTCCGGGATTGCCCGTAGAAATTGAACTCCTCCTTTCTGTATGGATTGAATGTTACACAGCGTTTTCGGCAGTCGATCCTGGCGTCGTAATTGCCTAAGAAATCCATTCCTAAGATCACATCGAAATCTTGCAGCTTGATCGCGATGAGATCTACAAACAATTCCCGGCCACAGATAGTCACGGAAGTATTTCGTATCCAAAAATTGGACCACAAAATCTCTCCAGACGGCAAAGAGGTTTTGAAGGGCTGATCTAAACTATTCACACCTCTTCCTAACTTCTGGGCGAACTCCAGGGATACAAATGAGTGAGTAGCTCCAGAATCAAACAAGGCGATAGCATCATAAGTGGCGATAGAGATCTGACCTGTCACCACATGTGAAGTCCCAGCTTCAGCATCACCCCTGGTGTAAGCATATATCCTGGCTTGAGGTTCAGGAGCCTCTAATCTACCTTGGGTGATTGAGGGTCCTTCAAGCCTAGTTTGGACAGCATGCAACTGGCTGTTGGTGTTCCGACTCGAGTATGAGGATTCTGGCCTTGGTTATTCAGATGGCAGTTCTTCGCATAATGCCCCTCCTTGCCACACAGGTAGCAGGCATTCGACCCCATTCTACAGATTCCCGGGTGTTTTCTTCCACACTTGGCACATGCCGGGTAGTCAGTGCTATTACCCTCATTTCCTCTATTATTCCTCTTCTGAGGGTAATTCTTTTGTTGTCCCTGACCCGAGAAATTTCCCTTTCTCTTGTTCCTCCCAAACTGTTTGGAACCTTGGGTAGGGTTACTGACTTGTCCTTTCGGGGGCGTTTCAAAGTTTTGGCGGGGCTGCGTCGGCTTTGCCACTGCTTTTTCATCCCTCTTTGCCCTGAAGATCTGAGCCCTTGCTTCCTTGTCCTGGTTTATCCAGTATTCGGCTCTTATCGCACGACTCACGCAGTCGGATACCAGGGTAGGCGGGCTACTGCCAGCGCTAACTTGCTTGGCGATATCTGTCCGGAACATCTTCATCATTCTTCTAACTTTTTCTGTTTCATTGGGAACCAGTTCAGGACACAACCGGGCCAACTGTTCAAACTTCTTGACAGCCTCCATTACTGTCATTGATCCCTGTTTCAAACTGGCGAATTCATCTTGCTGGGCTGCCAGAATTTCCCTATTGTAGTACATGGTGCGGAATTCCGTCACAAAATCTTGCCAGCCCATGGCGGTAACATCTCGCCGCATCTGAACAGTCATCCACCAGTGTCTGGCGTCTTTCTTGAGGGCGAAGGAAGCACAGAGAAGCTTTTCCTGCTCCGATAGCCTCATGAAGTCCAGGATGACTTGGACATCAATCAACCAATTATCCGCAGCTATCGGATCCATCTGTCCTTCAAATTCAGGCGCCTTCATTCGCCTGAATCTCTCGTATAGTAGATCTTCCCGCACTGGCAGATTCACTGGAACTCCAGCCGGTGCTAAAGGAACCTCAACATTCCGTGGAATCTCTTGTTACACCTCCGGTTGAACTTCTGGCACGGGAGGTACTCTATTCTGTTGAAAAGGAACCTCTTCAGCTTGAGGCCTCTGGTTCATCTGAATTAACTGTTCTCGCAATCTATTTGTTTCTTGTTGCTGCTCCAGCAGCTGCCGTTGCAAATTTGCTACTATAGTTGCGAGATCCGGCTCTGGCGGATTTGCAGGCACTGCTCGACGTGGACGAACCATTATCTATCTCCTATCAAACCATAAGAAAAGATATTATCATACTAGCAATATCCTTTCTTTCACGCGTTATCTTCCATAATTGCAATATATCACGTCATAATATAACATAACATTAGCATCATACTATCGCACATAACAACTCGTAACATGCTTTTTATAATCGTATCATATCAATTCATACTGAAACTGGCTTTTTGTGTTCTTACAAAAAGTACATTTTATTTACAATCTCGTAAATACACTTTGATACGATTTCTGTACATATAGGGTCAAATCTCTGATGGAAGTGTCTAACACTTTCTCATCATACAACAGTACAAGCCTATCATCATGAAAATATAAGCTAGTACATATCAAAATACATATACATGGTTAGCCTAATCTACGGGCTCGATCGAAACTACGGAGGACACATCGGAGTCTGAGTCATCATCTCCGTCGTGCAATGGGATCTCCTCAGGGTCCTCATCAAAATCCTCCTCTAGCCAGTCCTCAGGCTCAAACTCTGGCCCTGGCTCCATATCATCCTCATCATCGCTCGATATGTCGATGATGGGGGGGTCCTCTGGCTGAACCTCCGGAAGGACTATGAGGTCATCTGGATCAGAATCGTCGGCTGCCATATCAGCCTCGGCGTCCTGGGGCTGCATCTCCGGTACTGGATCTGCTGGTACATGATCCTCAGGAACAGCCGGACCAGCCTAAAAATCGGCTCTCTGTCCTCAGCATCCTCAACTGGAGCTTGCTGACCATCCGCAACCCCAGCGGCCTGCATAGCGTGCATCACAGCCTCAGCCTCCAAAATATCGGCTATCAAGTGCTCCACGGTCGAGCCAGGTACCGGCATAGGGACATACTGCAGGATCTGCTGAGGCAGTCCGTCCCGAAATGTCTGGAGTGCAAACGCCATAGAGTTAGCCAAGTCCTGAGGGACATATGGCAAAGGAAACGTTGCGTTGCGTTCAACCCCTGCGGTGAGAAAGAGTTTACCTTCTATGGACAGACTCACCATTCAGCAACCCGACTGATTTATGCAATGAAGGCTTGGAGAATGTTAGCCAATGGTTGTCAAGGATATTTAGCTAACATGGTGGACAAAGATCGGGAAATAGAGTTGACACCGAAAGATATTCCCATTATAAAGGAATATGTGTATGTCTTTCCGGAGGAGCTACCAGGACTTCCATCGGAGCGCGAAATATCATTCGAGATCGAGTTATTACCTGGAACCACACCGATATCGAAAGCACCCTACAGACTGGCACCTGCCGAGCTTAGGGAACTCCAAGTGCAGTTGCAGGAACTTCTTGACAAGGGTTTCATCCGACAAAGCTACTCTCCATGGGGAGCGCCAGTGTTGTTTGTGAAGAAGAAGGATGGATATTTGCGTATGTGTATCGACTACCGGGAGCTAAACAAGATAACGATCAAGAACAAGTATGCTCTTCCGAGGATTGATGATCTGTTTGATCAACTCAGAGGAGTGGTAGTATTTTCGAAGGCCGATCTGCGTTCAGGTTATCATCAGCTTAGGATCAAGGAATCTGATATCTCCAAGACGGCCTTTAGAACTCGTTATGGGCATTATGAGTTTTTGGTTATGCTTTTTGGATTAACCAATGCCCCAGCCGCATTCATGGACCTCATGAACCGTATATTCAAGGAATACCTGGATAAGTTCGTCATTGTCTTTATTGACGATATTTTAATTTATTCAAGGTCCAACGAAGAACATGAGCATCACCTTAGGTTGGTGATGGAAACTTTGAGACAGAATCAGCTGTTTGCTAAATTCACAAAATGTGAATTTTGGCTGGAAAAAGTGCATTTCTTGGGTCATGTCGTGTTAAAGGAAGGGATTTCCGTAGACCCTGCAAAGGTGGAGGCGGTCAGCACATGGCCAGCACCTAAGAACGTTACGGAGATAAGGAGCTTTCTTGGACTTGCTGGATACTACAGACGGTTTGTAGAGGGATTTTCCAAGATTGCTGCACCCCTTACCACTCTTACTAGAAAAGGAAAGAATTTTGATTGGACCCAGAAATGTGAGGAAAATTTCCAGGAGCTCAAAAGGAAGCTGACAAGTGCGCCTGTACTGATAATTTCTGATGTAGATGCAGGAAACTTCGTCATCTACAGCGATGCATCGAAAAGCGGATTAGGAGCTGTGCTGATGCAAAACGGGAAAGTAGTGGCTTACGCATCCCGTCAACTGAAAATTCATGAAAGAAATTATCCCACTCATGATTTGGAGCTCGCAGCGGTTGTTTTTGCGCTCAAGATCTGGAGGAACTATTTGTATGGAAACAAATGTGCAATCTATACTGACTATCAGAGTCTCAAGTACATCTTCACGCAGAAAGAGCTCAACATGAGATAGCGCAGATGGCTAGAGCTCGTAAAGGATTATGATTGCGAGATCCTTTACCACCCAGGCAAGCCGAATAAAGTAGCAGACGCCTTAAGTAGGAAATCTGTAGGCATGTTGATGTCTATTGAAGCATTTCCTAAGCCTCTACAAAGGGAAATTTCTGAGTTTAACTTGGAGATAATCATGGGGAAATTATCTTCCCTGACCCTTAAGTCCAATTTGTTGGAATCCATTAAGTTACATCAAGAAAAGGATTCCTTTTTGATGAAAACTCAACTTTTTGGTAGAAAAAGCGATGAGTTTAAGACCTCTGCCGATGGCGTCGTCTACTTCAAGGAGAGGATTTGCGTTCCCAACTTCGAGGTCTTGAAGAATCAGATTTTATCTGAAGCGCATATGACGCCATACTTAGTACATCCAGGAGCTTCCAAGATGTACAAAGACCTCCGCGAGAATTATTGGTGGCCCAGTATGAAGAATGAGATAGCTGAATTCGTGTCGAAATGCCTAACTTGTCAGAAAGTTAAGTGTAACAACCCGCCTAGCACAGGCCGTTACCATACATACATACATACATACATGCGTACTTATTTATTTGGCGTAAGCAGCGGAAATTTTTTTTTTTTTATACAGTGCAGATACTTGCAATATATAACGATGTTTGCATACAAAATAATTTACATAATAAGATCAAAACGCGAAGCGGTTATAATCCCCACATTCCACTGAATGCTCTGCCCCGCTCGCCACCTTGCACCATCAGTTGCTTGTAGGTTGCTTACCCACAGCATAGATGTAAGTCACGTGAGCTTTCGCTCAGCAAGTACAACATATACATATCCGCGGAAACAAACATAAACATACTCATCATGACCTTACATAGACATAGCATATCATACATGTCATACATAACTTCCCATAGCATACATATCATAACCTACATAACATGACATAACATCACATAATATATGCATGTACCAGTTATGCTCTTATTATGCCATTGTATTCATTCTTAACTTATCTTACTAATGGGCCCCTTATCATGAGTGTACGTACCGGGCGCGCAACTATGATTTGGTTGGGGCGGCCAAATCAATTCCAACTCAAACCACAGTCCAACCCGACCTAAGGCGGGTCGGTACGACACAGGCAAGCTTGCTTGCCATCATACTTACTTTTCATGAACTCATACTTGTTCTTATTAGTGAACACGCTTCGTGATGTCACTATTCATAACTCATGCTCATATCTTGGCATTATATCTTTTTCTCATGCTAATGAACTTAACATAGTCATATATTAAACACAGCATCACATACAGCAAACATACTTGGCAAGTATACAACAAAAGCCTATGCTGTAGGCAGAGTTGTACTTACCTTGAGTACTATGTCCCGAGACTTGTTGATCCACTTCAGGATACTTCCGCAGGCTATTTCCTGCTATATCAGAGGACATAGAGTAAGAATTATGTTCTTACAGAATGTTGGTAATCAAACCAACATTCATACCTCTTTGTGGTTATATGTTCCCCCTTTCTTAATACAATGCCGGATACTTTCTCAGTATCACAGATAACCCTATGGTTTAGAACATATTTAAGTTGGTCACATAAAGTAACCTTGGCTAAACAGCCTTTCATAACTGTGTTAGGTTATTAAACCTAACCTTGAGCCTAAGCTTGTTTGAAAATTCATTCCATCGGGTTACTCTTGAGTAACCCTGGTTTTTAGGCCCAACTTAGTCATTATATTGGGTTACGTTGGATAACCCTTGGGCGTAGGGCCCAAACCAATAACTCGGTACCTTTCCCGGTTATGGTTCATTTAACTCGATTTAAATCAGCTACAACTTTGGTGTTTTACGTTTTTCCAAAATCAGCCTCTAAGGGCCTCAAAACTGACTTTCCAGAAAACTGGTCAGTCTGAACCCGAATTGGCAGTTTTTGTTCGTTTCTTGGTTTCTCGTCCTAATTCGTGCACACTACCTCAACCGAACACAGCGGGAGCCTAAAATCACCATGAAACGTTTTTCTATCGTCCCAAATTGACTTACATGAGCCCCCACATGATCATGTAAATCAAACAACACATTTGCATTAATTAAGGTTAGGGTTTTTGCTTGTTCTTGATTTCTACCAACATAGCATACATATTTCAATCTAATACCCTAACATGCCATTCATAATCTGTTGACAGATTTTTAGGGGACATATAACCAACTAATCTTTCTAACATTCAATGCCTAAAAATTAACAGCACATAAACATATTGAAACTAGCAATCAAACCATCATTCAAAACCATACTAAACTAATCAAGCACATACACCCTTAAATCTAGGCTAGGGCTCGGATATTAAATTGAGCTTATGCTCATTACAAACCAACTTGAAATACACTTAAATCTTCAATTTAAAACTTGAATTGAAAGATTTAAGGTTCAAGAGAATTTTACCTCACTTAATCCAATGGGTAGGCTTGCTTGGCTCAAAAATTTCTCTTTTCCTTTCTCCTTGGTGCAGCCGGCCTTAGCTCCTCCCAATGAGCTTGAAATTTTCCAGCCACCTAGTGGTTTGTCCCTACACTCTACGGCCACTCTCCACAAGAATCAGCCACCTTCCAACTTGTTTTCCCCTTCAATTTCCCTTCCACCTTGCTGCTGCCACACAACCGGCCACTATGGCCAATCTTGGTTCCAAAATTTTTTTTAGCTTTTTGGCTTGATTCCTAGTGCAATCCGAACCCTCCTAGGATTAATTCCTTGGTTTTCCAAACTTTTTCTTTCTCTTTGGCACCTCTCAAAGTTCGGTTTTGGTGAGGAAGAAATTGGGCAAAGTTTGGTTGCTTTTCACAATTTTTGTGAACAAAATGTTCAAATGGCCACCTATTTATAGGTGAGGCCAAACTCTTCAAATTGCACCAAAAACCCTCCAAAAATTTCAAATTTTCCCTTAAATCCTCTTAGTTGGCCGGCCACCTAGCCATTCTAGAGTTTTCCAACTTTCTTTCCAATCTTAGTTAATTCCATAAATGATGTCATAATTCCAAAAGCTAATGACATCATCCATAAAGGCTTTGTTTGGCTTTTTCCCTTAGTAGACAATCCTTTTTAATGCCAAACAGGTATTTTTAATACTGTGCTCTCTTATACACAGTACAAGCTTTTATACTACAGTCCAAAATTTTATCTGCGTAATGATGGACTGTACGAAACTTTTCCTTTTTGCTCCAAGCCCTTTAGCCTTTATTATCCTACTTAATGTGCTTGATTTTTTTATGATGGTTTTAAAACTTATTCTTACTATCTGCGTTGTAAAAATGACTTTTTGCAGTATATATCTCGCACTGCATCACATACTTAAGTTTCGACATTTGGTTGACCGTTTTAGGCAATCCTTGACTTCTTTTAGTCGATGTTGCCTTTCTTGGCCAATGTTGACTCTCTTGGTCAACTTTGACTTTCGTGGTCAACTTTGACGTCTTTTGGTCAAACTTTGACCAAAATAAAAATCATCACGTTTTTGTACCTTTTCACTAAAAAGGTATCATGCTTGACTAAGCAATCATTTTTGAGTCTTATAACGCATAAGAACTCACAATTTCAATAAAAAAATCCTTAACCGGATTCTTTTATAAATACCGTCATGGTACAGTTTAAATTTCTATTCAAGAAATTGTAACATAGAAAAATTCTAGTTATTACATTAAGGCTGAGCATCGACTTCCTGGTGGAAAACTACAGAAGATAGAGCTTCCTGAATGGAAATGGGAGCAAATTACTATGGATTTCATAGTAGGATTACCCAGGACGACAAGTGGGAATGACATGATTTGGGTTATCATGGATAGGTTAACCAAATCAGCCCACTTTATTGCCATTAAGGCCACCTTTTCAGTAGATAAGTTAGCTGAGATCTTCGTTTTCCAGATCGTCAGATTCCATGGAGTTCCAAAATCGATCATTTCAGATCGTGATGGACGTTTCACCTCTCGATTTTGGAACAGTGTTCACAATGCTATGGGGACAAAATTGAAGTTCAGTACAACAATTCACCCCCAAACTGACGGTCAATCGGAGCGAACTATCCAGACACTGGAAGACATGCTGAGGTCATGTGTGCTAGATTTCAAGGGCAATTGGGACCAGAAGCTGCCTTTGATCGAATTCTCCTATAACAACAGCTATCATGCTTCGATCGGTATGGCTCCATTCGAAGCATTATATGGAAGGAAATGCCGATCTCCTATCCATTGGCAGGAGGTTTGTCAAAAACAGCTGCAAACCACGGACTTCATCAGAAGGACCTCCGAGGATATCAAGAAGATCAAGCAAAGGCTCGACATAGCTTTTAGCAGACAGAAAAGCTCTGCCGATAAACGTAGGAGGCCTTTAGAATTTCAAGTTGGAGATGCTGTTTTCATCAAGATTGCTCCTATGAAAGGAGTAATGCGGTTTGGAAAGAAAGGGAAGCTTAGTCCAAGATATACGGGACCATTTGAGATCCTTGAGAGGATTGGAAAAGTAGCCTACAGGCTTGCCCTACCGCCAGAACTAGCATCGATGCATAATGTTTTTCACGTTTCGATGCTAAAAAGGTATATATCGGACCCTTCCCATGTGCTTAGTCAAGAACCAGTGGAGGTTCAGATGGACTTGACTTATGAGGAGAAGCCAGTTCGAATTCTGGATCGGGAAGAGAAGGTCCTACAGAATAAAACCATTCCCATGGTCAAGGTATTGTGGCGAAACCACAAGGTTGAGGAAGCAACCTGGGAATTGGAAGACGATATGAGAAAGAACTACCCCGATTTGTTCTAATTTTCGAGGACGAAAATTTATAAGGGGGGTAGATTGTAAGATCTAGAAATTTCAACGTTATGATTTCTCGTATAGAAATGTAATTTGTACCATAATGGTAATTATGAAAAAGCCCGGCTTAGGGTTTTTATTAAATTTCATGAGTTCTTATGGCTTCGTAAGACTCAAATATGATTGCTTAGTCAAGCCCATGATCTTTTGTGTTCAAAAGATATAAAAATTCTATTATTTATAGAAAGTCAACATTGACCAAAAAAAGTCAAAGTTGACCATGAAAGTCAAAGTTGACCATGAAGGTCAAAGTTGACCATGAAAGTCAAAGTTGACCCGAGAAGTCAAAGTTGACTAAAAAGGTCAACTATATGACGGAACTTAAGAATTTTAAGCAGTATAGGTCATATACTGAGAAAAACCGTTTTTACAGATAAAATAGTTAGAATTAAATCTAAAACCACCATAGAAAAGTCAAGCACATTAAATAGGTTTTTAAGGGCCAAAGGACTCGAATCAAAAAGAGAAGTTTTCATACAGTCTATTTTAAGACAGATAAATTTTGGACTGTAATTAAATATATAATACTGTGTATTAAGTAACACAGTATTAGTAATATCTGTTTTGGAGAACAATGGACTGATTTTTAAGGAATTAAGGCAAACAAGCCTTAAATAAGGATGACATCATCTAAGCTCCTAATTATGACATCATTTTTGGATTTAATTAAAATTAGGAAAGAATTATTTCCTTGTTCACCAAGGATGGCCGGCCACCTAGCATGCAAAAAGTGCAAAAAGTTGGTTTTTGGAGGAGTATTTTGCAATTAAGCAAAGTCTAAAAACCTCTATAAATAGGTGCTGATTTTATTCAAAAAAAAATCAGAAAACCAAGCCAAATTCTGCCCATTTCTCTGCCCAAAACTGAACCCAAAGCTGCCAAAGAAAAGCAAGAATCAAAAACAAAAATCCAAGAGACAATCCCTTATGGACAGTTCTGATTTCAGCTAGGAGGAAAGAAAAGGTGCTGGAAAATTTAGAACCCCTTTGTTTGGCATGTTGGCCGGTTGTGGGTGAGCTGAAAAGGAAGAGAAAAAGCTAAAGAGTTAGGGGGTTGGAGGCCGGACTTGGTGAGGAGTAGCAAGTCCTAGGGAGTGGCCGGTTGTGTTAGGAGCAAGGGAGGAGCAGATTTTTGGAACCACACCCTAACCAATCTTAGGGTTTATTAAGGTAATCCTCCCAAAGCTTTAAACTCCTTAATTTGATTTCAATTTGGAGTTTAAATGTATTTCAAGTTGATGGTTGTAAGAGCATAAGCTCTAAGTTTATTTTTGGCCTAGTTAGATTATGTGCTTGATTAGGAATTTAAGGGTGGTTTGATGTTTTTAAGTATGGTATGATTTTATTATGCTTGCTTATGTTGATTGTATGCTAGCTGAATTATAAGATTATATGCCCTCTAATAGGTTAAGGTATGAGCTAGAATGTTTGTTTAGGATTAAATGGTTAAATTGGTAGAATTATGCAAGATGGAAAATTCTGCAAACCCTATTTATTGGAGAAAAGAATAATGGGTTGCATGGCTGTATTTTAATTTGTGTTGAAAGAAAAATTTATGTTAGAAAGGCGCTGTATGATTGGCTTAGGCTCCCGCTGTGGTCGGTTGAGGTAGTGTGCTCGTTTTAGGACCGGAAACGATTAAGAGATAGAAAACTGCCAATTCGGGTTCAATCTAGCCAGTTTTCTGGCAGGCCAGTTTTGAGGCCCTTAGAGGCTATTTTCGAAAAACTCAAAACATGAAAGTTTTAGAGTAAGGTTTTTCCTAGAGGGTAGCATGGACAGTTTTCAAAAATAAGGCTCCAACGGCCTTTGTTTTTATGGAAACCCGAGCCTGACTGTGCCCAGTTTTTTATGCACGGCCAGGAGACTTAAACCAGGTAAATGAATGAGTTAATTTCCGAACTGGGTTTTGAGCAAAACATGAAAGTTTTAGGATTTTCTAAGATCTAAAACTTTTATGAAGAAAAGTTTTTCAGATTCGGTCTGGATTTCTAATTAAAAATTGGAGTTTTAAAACTGTGTAGGAAACCGGAAATTCCTGCACAGGATTTTCTAAAACAAAATAGAAAAACTGTTCCAAAGGCAGTTATTAGTGTTTAATCGTTTTTGTAGTTTAAAACCCAATGTTTTGAACACTAAAACTATTTCAATGACAGTTTTCAGCCTTTAACATTTTATAAAACCTAATCATATGATTTCAAGGATTTTTAAAGAAAAACCCTAAGTTTTCAAAAGTAGTTTTAAAAACAAAATTCGGTGAGCAATAACCGGAAAAAGATGCCGAGTTATTGGTTTGGGCCCGAAGCCCAAGGGTTATCCAACGTAACCCAATAAGACATTAAGACTACGGATCAGGGCCCTTGACTCAAGCGTTACCTATGGGGTTATTTTTAACAACCCATTAATAATGTTTCAAGACAGTTAGGTGGGGGCATATAACAAAGAAAAAAAGGAATATTGGTAAAGGTTACCAACAATTTAAAAGTTAGGATTTTCAGAATCATGACACTACGTCCTTTGTCATAGCAGGAAGTAATCTGCTATCTCGCCCCAATCAGGAGCGGTTTATCAGTGGACATTTAGTTTGAGGTAAGTACTGTAACGAACAGCCTAGCACAGGCCGTTACCATACATACATACTTATCTCCTCGTACATACTTACATACTTATGAAACACAGCGGAAATTTTTTTTTTTTTTTTATATGGCATACGAGTGCAACATATAAAAGTGTCTTTATCAAAATATTTACCATAACATAATTACGTAAAGGACAAAACGCGTAGCGGCTACATTTCCAACATTTCACAGTTTGCCCCGCCATGCCTTTCCATCTTGCATCAACCATTGCTGACGGTTGCTTACCTACAGCATAAACGTAAGACAGTGAGCTTTCGCTCAGCAAGTACAACCTCCTATACCGCGACATAAACAAACATGATCTAATCATTCACATACTAACTTAACTTACCATAGCATATCGTACATATCATGACTTCCTTTTCATAGCATAACATACACCATAATGCATGGTCCATTTATGCTTATTTTATGCTCAAATGCTTAACTTACTTTCATTTCTTATCTTACTTATGGGCCCCTTACTTGTGTGTATGTACCGGGCGCGCGACTATGGAGTGGTTGGGGCGGCCAAACCATTTCCAACTCAAACCATAGTCCAACCCGACCTTACTCGGGTCGGTACAACACAGGCGACTTGCTCGCCATCTTACTTTCCTTTCATCTTATCATGTCATACTTGATCTTATTTTATAAGATTTTGTGAACATGCTTCGTGCTCTCATACTTCCATGATTCATGTAATCATAACATAATATTCATCATAAACATACCTTAACTTATCATACTACATAACCTAGCATACAACATATGACATATTGCATAGCATGTCAATAACATAACATAACAACAATAACATTACTTAGCACTAACAATATAACATAGCAGCAACAACAACATAACATAGCATCAATAACAACATAGCATAGCATCAACAACCGCATAACATACATCCCTAGCATACATCTAACATACTTGGGCAAGTACCACAACAAAGCCTATGCTGTAGGCGGTGGTTGTACTTACCTCTCTTGCTATGTCCTGCGTTATGCTGCTTCTTCTCTGAGTACAGCTGCAGGTTCTCTCCTGCTCCTTGAAGGACATAGGTGAGGTTCTTAATTAGTGTTGCAGAATGTTGATACTCTAATGAACATGCTTACATAATCCTAATTGTATGTCCCTGATACTAGATGTCTTACTGGGTTATAGATAGTAATCCTATTATTAATAGAACCCAATATGAATTAATTCTTTAAGAGGTTACGTTGGATAACCTCATGTGCTAAACCCTATACATACTGTCAGGGTTCGATTACTTTCCTAACCTTGGGCTTTATCATAATTATTGGGTTTCCTTAATTAACCCTATATCTTAGCCCAATTTATTACTCTTGGTATCCTTTAGGGTTATCTTGATTAACCCTTAAGGTTAATAATAGTTGAACTCTTAATTAACTAAAGTTAACCCTATATGGGTTAAACTTGAGCTTTAGGCTTTGGCCTAGTAACTCGGATATTACATCCGGTTATTACCCGTAATCATTTTGCTTACCCAATTTGGTTTAAAAATCCATTTTCTATTTCTTCGGAAACTTAGGTAATTTTAACTTCAAAAATTGTTTACTTAACTCATAAAAATTCATATCCTTAAGATAGGTTTTTGTAAAATCATTTAGGACTGGAAACTGCCTTTGGAATGTTTTCCTAGTCAAAACAGTGGTTTTGAAAAGATACAATTTTTCTGTACTGTTTTTAGAAAATCCTGTGCAGGAATTTCCTATTCCCTGCACAGTCTTTATAAAACCGTGTCATTTTAAAAATGAATTCCGATTTTGAAAAAGTTGTCTTCATGAAAGTTCTAGCACTCGAAAAATCCTAAAACTTTCGTGTTTGGAGAAGAATCCAGTTCTGCTTGTATTTGCGTCAGTTTTTGTTTGAAACTGGCTGATCCTGTAAACTGGGTCTGGGCAGACCAGCCACGGATTTTTGTAAAAACAGAGACCATTGGAGTCTCATTTTGGGATTCTGCTTGCGCTGTCCCCTAGGAAAAACCCTTATGGACAACTTTTATGTTTTAAGTTTCACCCAGTTCGGCCTCTAAAGGCCTCAAATTTCTCTTTTCCCGAAACTGGGCAGTTCACATCCGAACTGGCAGTTTTTGGTTTTAAATTCGTTTTACGTCCTATTACGTGCATCTAACCTCAACCGAACACGCGGGAGCCTAGATAGCATACATGCAGCGTTTTCTAACGTCCCATAAGAACCAACATGTAACTCCAACGTGCCCATGCAAACCAAAACCCGCACTAACCTAGCCTAGGTTTGCATGGTTCTAACTTTGCATTACATTCATACATGCATCAATCATTCACCCTTAAACTAGCAGCCAATCATGCACTGCCTAGGGCAGATTTTGGACCAAAAAATCAGGGGACATACAACCCTAAGCATTAAGCATGAAAATCAATCACAAACAAGCACAACAATGCAAGAATTCAAGCCATACACCCTTAGATCTACAAATCAAGCACATACAACCTACTAGGGCATAAAATGGAAGATGGACTTATGTCCTTACAACCAAATTGAATCACCTTATAACTTAGAATTTGAACTCAAATAAAAGAGTTAGGGCTCTAGATTTTTACCTTAGACCAAAGTCAAGTTTTGGTCACAAAATTTCTTCCTCCCTCTAGCTCACCCTAGCTCACGGCCACTCCCCAAAGTGAGCTCCAAAATTTCAGCCACTTGATGGCTGCCTTACCAAGGTTCGGCCACACCACACCAAGCTTTCTTTCTCAACTTTTTTCTCTCTCTTTCTCCTTCCCTCACAACCGGCCACTAGGCCAATTGGTCTCCAAAAATTTTCCAAACTTTTTTCTTGGCTTTCCACTCAAATCCGAACATTCCCTAAGCAAAACCCCTTTGGAAATTTTGATTTTTCTCTCCTCTTTCTCTCTTCCTTGGCTGCTGATTTTCAAGAAGAAAAATGGCAAGAACCTCCCAAATTTTGAATAAAATGAATAGCAACCACCCCTATTTATAGGCAAGAGGAGAACTTTTCAAATTCAATTTTGACCCCTAAAGTTTTGAAAATTTTGCCAACTAGCATGCAAGGTGGCCGGCCATCCCCTTGGAGAACAAGCAAAAATTGTTCTAGAACAAGACACTTGTCATCTAATGCTTGGTTCATGGAATTATGATGTCATAATTCCAAATAAGGATGATGTCATAATTTAAAAGGTATATGATGTCATCCTAAGGCCTTGTTTGGCTACTTTTCTCTAAAATAATCCATTTTTGTGTTACACAGATATTTCCAATACTGTGTTCACTAATACACAGTATAATTCAGTACTGTTTTACTTGACTGCAGTCCAAAATTTATCTGCGTAAAAATGGACTGTAAAAACTTTTTCTTATTTTTCCGAGCCCTTTTGGTCTTTAGTTCCCACTAGGTGTGCTTGATTTTCTAAGGTGGTTTTTAAAACCTATGCATGCTATCTTAACTGTAAAGACGGTTTTCGCAGTATACTTTATTTTTCAATACTGCAAAATCACTCCTTTGACCGTTCTTGGTCAAACTTTTACTTTCGTAAAATCATGTACTTTTCGTCCCCTTTTTACTCAGAAGGTCCGTTTCTAATCTACATAGTCCATTTTGAGTTTTATTGATACTGAAAACTCATAAAATGTAAGAAAACTCTTAACCGAGTTTCTCTTTCAATAATACCTTGATGGTATACATTTAATTCCTTTGAAAGGAAATAGTAACATCGGAAAATCTAGGTATTACAATCTACCCTCCTTAAAAATTTTCGTCCTCGAAAATGAGAATGATTCGGGTAGTTCTTTTCGTTTGGTCATTTTGGGGTGAAATACCGTATTAATCTTTAATTTCGACCCCATGGCAGTATGAACATTCGTTCATGATCGAGAAATGAAGCGTCCATTCCGGTCTGAGATGCTTGATTTTGGTGCTCCATGCAGTTTCACAATCCGAGATATATAGCTTTCAGTCAATTTTCTGCAAATCTCCTCCAGGATGTCGGTATTCAGTCTTAACTTTCTGACAAGTTAAGCACTTTGACACGAATTCCGTCACTTTATTCTTCATGTTTGGCCACTGTTAATTCTCTCAGAGGTCTTGGTACATCTTAAAAGCTCCTGGATGTACCAACTATGGCGTCTTATGGGCTTCTGACATCGTCTGATCCTTCGTTGCCAAGATTTATCCGGTTGCTGAGCTCCGCAATTGTCCGTAAAGGTTGAACTTTTTCTTGTCGAAAGAGCTAAACGTCTCTCAACGCTTTTAGGAATCAAATTTAGCGTTGTAATAACTTAAGAAATCCGTTTCTAAGATCACATCGAAATCCTAAAGCTTGATTGCGATGAGATCTACAAGCAATTCTCTGTTATTATAATTACAAAAATATTTTACATTAAAAAAAAAATTCAAACCACAAAATCTCTTTAACAAGCAAAGAAATTTTTTTTTTTTAAAAGGCTGTTTTAAAAATTATCTATACTACTTCCTAATTTCTGGGCAAACTCCATAAATACAAACAAGTGAGTGGCACCAGAATTAGATAATATAATAACGCCTTATGTGGCGACAAAGATCTATCTTGTCCCTTCATGCGAAGTTCCAGCTTCAGCATTTCCATCGGTGTAGGCGTAAATCCTAGCTTGGGGTTCAGGAGCCTCTAATCTTCCTTGTGCAATTGAGGGTCCTTCGAGCCTTGCTTGGACTGCATGTAACTGGCTACTGGCATTCCGGTTTGGATACTGAGGGCTCTGGTTCTGGTTGTTCTGGGGGCAGCTCCGTGCATAGTGCCCTTCCTTGCCACAATGGTCGATAGATCTGGCTCAGGCGGGTTGAGTGGTACCGTTCTTCGTGGATGTACCATCTTTTAAATCCTATAAGAAAAGATATCATCGTACTATTAGTATCTTTTCTTTCATACATGGCTTATTACGTCACATCATACCGTAACATCATTCATTTCATATCATAACATAAAATGTATCATAACAGATACTTATCATAATATAACATAATTTCATAATATATAACATACTTTTGTTATATAAATCCCGTGTCTGCACGGTCTTTGTGTACACTTTCAAAAGTACATCATATACATACTCTGTATATTGTAATTTACAATACTGTAATTACAAATAGATTATATCATACTGTACATACATATCTTTATATATACATAGTCAAAATATGATGGAAGTGTCTATTACTTTACCATCGTACTGTATATAATCAAATAAGTGATGGGAGTGTTTACCACTCTACCATCGTTTATAGTTAAAAGAATAAACACATATCGGCCCTAACTAAACTATAACCTCAAGCGAGATCGTCGAAACGTCGGATTCGGCGTCGGAGTCTACGTCCCAATCTCCATCGTGGAATAGTATTTCCTCGGGATCGCCCTTGGCGTCGTCAACGTCCTCCACCCAGTCACCTTGCTCGGCTTCGGGCTCCATATCATCCTCGTCGTCCTCGTCGTTACAAGGGATGATAATAACGGGAGGGTCTTCCGGTGGGTCCTCCGGAGCAATCAAATCATTAGCAGCGTCTTCGGCGTCCATCTGGTCTCAGCCTCTAGGGCTGGGATCTCCTGTAAGGGCATGCAGGAATAGGGTCTCGGGAAACATCGGACCCACCTCATACTTGTAACGACCCGCCTAGCACAGGCCGTTACCGTACATACATACATACATACTTACGTACTTACGTACTTATACGTAAAACAGCGGAAATTTTTTTTTTTTTTTTTTTTTTTAAGCCGTATAAATATATATACGCACCTACGTAGATAATTATACTGAATAATTAAAACGTTGTGTAGGTATAAGCAAAGCTTGTAAAATATTTACATAATAAACAAAACGTGTGGCGGCATTATTCCCACATTTCACAGTCCAGCACACCTCGCCTTCCATCTTGTATCATTGATTACTGGCAGGTTGCTTACCTACAGCATAGACGTAAGACAGTGAGCAAAGCTCAGCAAGTACAACTATTAATACCGCAATATTAAAAACACAACATAATCTAACCTAACATAACATTGTATACCATTACATAGCATACCATTTCATAACCTTTCTTCATCATAACATGGCATAACATTTCATAACATAACTTAATCATAACATGGCATAACATTTCATAACATAACTTGACATATCGTATGCATGATCCGTTTATGCTTCCTTATGCTCTCTTATCTCTTCATAACTTTCTTAACTTAACCTTACTTTTACTTATGGGCCCCATATCATAAGTGTTCGTACCGGGCGCGCTCCATGGACTTACTCTTGCCATAGCTCAACCCGACCTAACGCGGGTCGGTACGACACAGGCAAGCTTGCTTGCCGTCATAGCTTAATCTTTCTTTTGTTAATTAGTGAACATGCATCATGATGTTTCACTCAATTAAACTTAACATATCTTAACCCTAATCATGCTCCTATACATCATAGCATACTTGACATTCCATTCATCATAACATACATTCATAAAATCATAACACTTATTATTCATATAAAATCATAGCATTCCTAGGATATTCTATGCACTTATCATATAGCGTGTAACACTCACAAATAGCAAACATACTTATACAAGTATTCATAATAAGCCTATGCTGCAGGCGGAGTTGTACTTACTTTGACTGTAAAAGCTGTGTCCAAAGTGGAGTCAATTTCCGCCGGGACACTTCCGCGTAAAACGTTCTGAGATAAAATAAAAGTAAGGGTTAGAACTGTTGGTAGATAACCAACATTCTTTCATAACCTTAGTTATAAGCCCTTACTTATTTTTACGTTATCCTAATCGGTCACTATGGTAACTTTGATTGTAAAATCTCATTTTTAGAACAGAAATCCCTATCTTTGGTTTAAAAATCCTTTTTGTTAAACTTTAAAACTGAAAATCTTAAACTGAGATTTATAAAATTATTGACTATTAGAAACTGCCTTTGGAACAGTTTCACAATGTCAATTTACAGTGAAATTGTGAAATTACACTTTTTCTGTGTCAATTTAAAATCCTGTACAGAGTTTTCCATAATCCCTGTACAGTTTTCCGAAATCCATTTTCATCTTAAAATCAAGACTGATTCTGAAAAACTTGTCTTCACGAAAGTTTTAGACATCGAAAAGTTCTACAACTTTCGTGTTTTGGGCAAAACCCAGTTCGGACGTTTTCGTGGTCAAAAATCCAGTGGAACAAGTCCCGGCCGTACACGGGTCCTGGGCACATAAGGCACGGGTCCTGGGCACTAAGGCACGGGTTTTGGTAAAAACCAAGGCCATTGGAGCCTCATTTTACAAAACGGTCCGCGTTGTCCTCTAGGAAAAACTCTACTTAAAAACTTTCATGTTTTGAGTTTCCCCTGATTCGGCCTCTAAGGGCCTCAAAAACTATTTTTCCCGAAACTGGTCAGTTTCCACCCGAGTTGACAGTTTTCGGTTTAAAATTTCGTGTTCGTCCTAAAACGTCCACCCTACCTCAACCGAACTCATCGGGAGCCTAAATCAGACATGCATAACGTTTCTAACGTTCAACTTTCAACATGCAAGCCAAATTAAACGTAAATCATAATCCTACAAAACCCTAAGCATTCAATCAAACACTTAACAAGCACAATATGCACAAAAATGAACCACCAAACCCTAGGCTTAAACAAATCAAGCACATGCACATAATTTACCAACTAGAGCAGAATTTAAAATGGGCTTAAACCCTTACAAACCATAGCTTAAATACATTTAAATTTCACCATATGAAATTTAAATGAAACTTGAATCGGTTAGGATTTTACCTTACTCGGTTAGGCTCGGGGAGCTAAGATTCGGCTTCCTTCCTCCTCCTAAATCACCGGCTGTTTTGGTGAATAGCAAGTGTCAACTTGCTGCCTTTCTTACCCAAAGTTCAGCCACCAAAAGACACAAAGTTGGCTGCCTCTAACACCAAAATCCGGCTGCCTCCTAGCTTGGTTCCTCCCCCCCTAGAACCGGCCTTGCTAGGGAAATGGGTTCTAAAATTTTTCCCAACTTTTTGGCTTGGTTCCCACCTTGAATCCGACCACTCTAAGCCCTCCACACTCTAAGTTTTGCAAATTTTTCTTGCCTTTCTCTTCTCCCTTAAGTCCGGATTTTTGTGAAGGAAAAATGCAAGAGTTTGGCTAAGTTTTCTCTTTAATTGTGAACAAAGGCCACCCCTATTTATAGAGGTTGGAAACTTCTCCAAATTGCACACTTTGGTCCTCAAAAAATCAGAAAATTGGACATTGAAGGGGGGTATGTGGCCGGCCATTAAGGGTGGTGGAAGACAACTCATTTCTTCCATTTTCCTTAATTCAACTAATGATGTAATAATCAAAAAGTTACATGAGGTAAGCCAAAGTCTAAGCTTGTTTGGCTCTTTTGCTAATAAGCAGTCCATATTTAAGTTACCACAGGTATTTTCAATACTGGATTCACTTATGCACAGTATTGGTTTACCGAACTGCAGTCCAAAATTCATCCGTGTAATACTGGACGGTATGAAATTTTTCTTAGTTCGTCAAACTCTTTTGCCCTAAGCTTCAACTTAATGTGCTTGATTTTCTAAGGTGGTTCTCATGTCTTAAACATAACTTTTTATCTGCAAAAAGGCACGGGTTTACCCGGTGCAATTTATACAGATCAATATCTAAACATAAAGTCATTTCTTAAACTTTTCGGGTCAACCATCGACTTTCTTGTCAATTAGGGACCTTTTTGTCAAGTTTTGACTTCCATGGTCAACAGTTGACTTTTGGTCAACCGCGACGGTTTTTGGTCAAACTTTGACTTTTTACAAAATTTCAAGATTTTGCTCCATATTACCTAAAAAGGTCATTTTCTTAAATACATAACCATTTTTGAGTCTTATAAAGTCATAAAACTCACAAAACATAATTAAAAACCCTTAACTGGGCTTTTTCCATAAATACCTTTACGGTTCAATGTACATTTTATACATAGAATCGTTCAGACATGAAAAATCAGGTATTACAATACTGGGGTTCTCCTATCCCGGCATCGATCCGTGCGAGCTCCATATTCACGCGTCTATCATAGCATAATCCTATCGTAAATACTTACGCATACACATAAAACACATATGTAACTTACAATGATGGTGGCGATGGTAGGCAGACTGTGAAATCGTATCGCAGGGAACCGCTCTGATACCAACTCTGTAACGACCCGCCTAGCACAGGCCGTTACCATACATACATACTTATCTCCTCGTATATACTTACATACTTATCAAAAACACAGCGGAATTTTTTTTTTTTATATGGCATACGAGTGCAACATATAAAAGTGTCTTTATCAAAATATTTACCATAACATAATTACGTAAAGGACAAAACGCGTAGCGGCTACATTTCCCACATTTCACAGTTTGCCCCGCCATGCCTTTCCATCTTGCATCAACCATTGCTGACGGTTGCTTACCTACAGCATAAACGTAAGACAGTGAGCTTTCGCTCAGCAAGTACAACCTCCTATACCGCGACATAAACAAACATGATCTAATCATTCACATACTAACTTAACTTACCATAGCATATCGTACATATCATGACTTCCTTTTCATAGCATAACATATATCATAATGCATGGTCCATTTATGCTTATTTTATGCTCAATTCGTGCTTAACTTACTTTCATTTCTTATCTTACTTATGGGCCCCTTACTTGTGTGTATGTACCGGGCGCGCGACTATGGAGTGGTTGTGTAACGACCCGCCTAGCACAGGTCATTACCATACATACATATCGTACATACATAACTTACACAGCGGAAATTTTTATTTTATTTTTATACTGTACTTACATACGAAATATAAATGTATATCGAACATTAATTACGTTGTTTGGGTGTAAATAAAACTTATTTCATAATTACATAATATAACGAAACACGTAGCGGTTTATTCCCACATTTCACAGTCCGCCAATCCATGCCCTCCATCTTGCATCAAGAATTATTTCCAGGGTGCTTACCTACAGCACAGACGTAAGACAGTGAGCTTTCGCTCAGCAAGTACAACTATTCTATACCGCAATTTACTTTAAATAAAACACATCACACATATCCTAACTAGCATACCACACTAATCATAATTTAAGCATAACATAATATAACTTATCTTAACTTATGCATGAGCCATTTATGCTTCATTATGCTTGCTTGATTAATCGTAACTTGCTTTCTTAACTTATCATAACTTATCTTGTCTTATCTTGTGGGCCCCATAACGTAAGTGTTCGTACCGGGCGCGCAACTATGAATTGGTTGGGGCGGCCAAACCATTTCCAATTCAATCCATAGTTCAACCCGACCTAACGCGGGTCGGTACGACACAGGCAAATTATTTGCCATCATAACTTTCATTATCTCATACTTAATTGTATTAATTAGTGAGCATACATCATGATATGTCACACAATTAATTTATAATCTTATCATCATAACCTATTCCATGGCATTCTAAATCATAGCATTTCAACTTTTTATAACACATAACATACCATAGCATATAACATAGCATATCATCATAGCATTTTATAACATATTCATAACACATAATCATAGCATACTACAAAGCATGACATTTTCTATAACATTTCCTATAACTTAAAACTATCTACAACACATAAGAGATAACATTTACACTACATAGCATTTTCATCATACTTTGGCAAGTAAGTACAACTCCGCCTTTGAATACGGTGTCAGACCCTTCTCATGTGCTAAACCAGGAACCAGTGGAAGTTCAAACGGACTTAACTTATGAAGAAAATCCCGTACGAATATTAGATCGGGAAGAGAAGGTCTTAAGGAATAAGACGATTCCCATGGTTAAAGTGTTGTGGCGAAACCACAAGGTTGAAGAAGCCACTTGGGAATTAGAAAATGAAATGAGAAAGAACTACCCCGGCTTGTTCTAATTTTCGAGGATGAAAATCTTTAAGGAGGGTAGATTGTAATACCTGATTTTCTTATGTCTGAACGATTCTATGTATAAATTTACATTGAACCGTAAAGGTATTTATGGAAAAAGCCCAGTTAAGGGTTTTTAATTATGTTTTGTGAGTTTTATGGCTTTATAAGACTCAAAAATGGTTATGTATTTAAGAAAACGATCTTTTTAGATAATAAGGAACAAAATCATGAAATTTTGTAAAATGGTCAAAGTTTGACCAAAAACGTCACGGTTGACCAAAAAGTCAACTGTTGACCAAGAAAGTCAAAACTTGACAAGAAGGTCACTAATTGACAAGGAAGTCGATGGTGACCCGAAAAGTTCAAGAAAATGACTGTATGTTTAAATGTTTATCTGTATAAAATTGCACCGAGTAAAACCGTGTTTTTACAGATAAAAAGTTATGTTTAAGATATAAGAACCACCCTAGAAAATCAATCACATTAAGTTGAAGTATAGGGCAAAAGGATTTTAAGAAATAAGGAAAATTTCATACCGTCCATTTTTACACGGATGAATTTTGGACTGCAGTTCGGTAAACCAATACTGTGCATAAGTGAATCCAGTATTGAAAATACCTGTGATAACTTAAAAATGGACTGCTTAATAGCAAGAAAAAGAGAAAAAGAGCCAAACAAGCTTAAGCCTTGCTTACCTCATTACCTTTTGAATTTTGACATCATTTAGTTGATTTAGGAAAATTGGAAGAATTAGTTGTCTTCCACCTAAGCTAATGGCCGGCCACATGCCCCCCTAAATGTCCAAATTCTGATTTTTTTGAGGACTAAAATGTGCAATTTTAAGAAGTTTCCAACCTCTATAAATAGGGGTGACCATTGTTCACAATTTAGGATTGTTAGCCAAACTCTTGCAATTTTGTTCCACAAAAACCGAACTTTGAGTGGAAGAGAAAGGCAAGAAAAATTTGCAAAACCAAGAGTGTGTAGGGCTTAGGGGTGGTCGGATTCAAGTAAGAAACCAAGCAAAAAGCTGAAAAAAAAAAATTTAGTGTCCATTTCCCTAGCAAGGCCGGTTCTAGGGGGGAAGGAAACAAACTTGATCCAAACCGGTTTTGGAGTTGGAGGCAGCCGGATTTGGTGCAATTTGGTGGCTGAATTTAAGGCAAGAAAGGCAGCAAGTTTGCACTTGCCAATCACCAAAACAGCCGGTGATTTGAGGAGGAGGAAGGAAGTGGAAACCCGAGCTCACCGAGCCAAACCGAGTAACGTAAAAACCTTAACCAATCAAGTTTCATTTAAATTTCATATGGAGAAATTTAAATGTATTTAAGCCATGGTTTGTAAGGGTATAAGCCCACTTTCAAGTTCTGCCCTAGCTTGTAATTTATGAGCATGTGCTTGGTTTGTTTCGGTTTAGGATTTGGTGGTTCAATTTTGTGCATGTTGTGTATGTTAGGTGTTTGATTAAATGTTTAGGGTTTTGTAGGATTATGAATGACGTTCAATTTGGATTGCATGTTGAAATCTGAACATTAGAAACGTCATGCATGTCTAATTTAGGCTCCCGCTGAGTTCGGTTGAGGTAGGGTGGACGTTTTAGGACGCAAACGAAATTTTAAACCGAAAACTGCCAACTCGGGTAGAAATTGACCAGTTTCGGGAAAAACAGTTTTTGAGGCCTTTAGAGGCCGAATCAGGGGAAACTCAAAACATGAAAGTTGTTAAGTAGAGTTTTTCCTAGAGGAAAACGTGGACAGTTTTTCAAAATGAGGCTCAAATGGTCTCGGTTTTTACCAAAACCCGTGCCTAAGTGCACAGGACCCGTGCCTTAAGTGCCCAGGACCCGTGTACGGCCAGGACTAGTTCCACAGGGTTTTTGATCACGAAAACGTCCGAACTGGGTTTTATCCAAAACACGAAAGTTGTAGAACTTTTCAATGTCTAAAACTTTCGTGAAGACAAGTTTTTCTAAATCAGTCTTGATTTTAAGATGAAAATGAATTTCGGAAAACTGTACAGGAATTATGGAAAACTCTGTACAGGATTTATAAATTAACACAGAAAAAGTGTAATTCCACAATTTCACTGCAAATTGACATTGTGAAACTGTTCCAAAGGCAGTTTCTAATAGTCAATAATTTATAAGTCTCAGTTTAAGGTTTTCAGTTTTAAAGTTAAACAAAAAGGATTTTTATACCAAAAATTAAGGTTTTCTTTTCTAAGAAGAAGATTTTAAAACCAAAGTTAAAAACAAACCGATTAGGGTTACCAAAGTAACCAATTAGGATGACGTAAAAATAAGTAAGGGCTTATAACTAAGGTTATGAAAGAATGTTGGTTATACTACCAACAGTTCTAACCCTTACTTTTATTTTATCTTAGAACGTTATACGCGGACGTGTCCCAGCGGAATTTAACTCCACATTGGACACAGCTTTTACAAACAAGGTAAGTATAACTCCGCCTACAGCATAGGCTTGTTGTGAATACTTGCCTAAATATGTTTGCTATTTATGAATGTTACATGTTAAGTGCTATAGAATATCCTAGGAATGCTATGATTTTATATGAATGATAAGTGCTATGATTTTATGTTATGAATGTATGTCATGATGTATGAAATGTCAAGTATGCTATGATTTATAAGAGTATGATTATGATTAAGACATGTTAAGATTAATTGAGTGAAACATCACGATGCATGTTCACTAATTAACAAAAGAAAGGTTAAGCTATGATGGCAAGCAATTGCCTGTGTCGTACCGACCCGCGTCAGGTCGGGTTGAGCTATGGCAAGAGTAAGTCCATAGAGCGCGCCCGGTACGAACACTCATGTTATGGGGCCCATAAGTAAAGATAAGTTAAGAAAGAAAGATATGATGATATAAGAAAGCATAACAAAGCATAAACGATTCATGCATATGTTATGATAAGTCATGATAAGTAATGTTATGTTATGATAAGTCATGATAAGAAATGATATGTTAAGATAAGTCATGATAAGTAATGTTATGTTATGATAAGTCATGATAAGAAATGATATGTTAAGATAAGTCATGATAAGGAATGTACGTTATGATAAGTCATGATAAGTAATGTTATGTTATGATTTGTCATGAAATGTTATGTTAGGTTAGATCGTGTTGTGTTTATGTTATTGCGGTATTTAATAGTTGTACTTGCTGAGCGTTAGCTCATTGTCTTACGTCTATGCTGTAGGTAAGCAGCCCAGTAGCAACCCGTGATGCAAGATGGAGGGCGAGGTGTGCTGAACTGTGAAATGTGGGAACAATGCCGCCATGCTTTTTGATTAATCATGTGATTATTTTATAAGCTTTATTATGCCTACACAACGTTTTTAATTAATCAGTATAATTATTTATGTATGTGCAAATACGTTTATACGGCTTATAAAAAAAAAAAAATTTATTCCGCTATTATACGTATAAGTATGTATGCATGTAAGTACGTATGTATGTATGTATGTACGGTAACGGCCTGTGCTAGGCGGGTCGTTACAGGTTGGGGCGGCCAAACCATTTCCAACTCAAACCATAGTCCAACCCGACCTTACTCGGGTCGGTACAACACAGGCGACTTGCTCGCTATCTTACTTTCCTTTCATCTTATCATGTCATACTTGATCTTATTTTATAAGATTTTGTGAACATGCTTCGTGCTCTCATACTTCCATGATTCATGTAATCATAACATAATATTCATCATAAACATACCTTAACTTATCATACTACATAACCTAGCATACAACATATGACATATTGCATAGTATGTCAATAACATAACATAACAACAATAACATTACTTAGCACTAACAATATAACATAGCAGCAACAACAACATAACATAGCATCAATAACAACATAGCATAGCATCAACAACCGCATAACATACATCCCTAGCATACATCTAACATACTTGGGCAAGTACCACAACAAAGCCTATGCTGTAGGCGGTGGTTGTACTTACCTCTCTTGCTATGTCCTGCGTTATGCTGCTTCTTCTCTGAGTACAGCTGCAGGTTCTCTCCTGCTCCTTGAAGGACATAGGTGAGGTTCTTAGTTAGTGTTGCAGAATGTTGATACTCTAATCAACATGCTTACATAATCCTAATTGTATGTCCCTGATACTAGATGTCTTACTGGGTTATAGATAGTAATCCTATTATTAATAGAACCCAATATGAATTAATTCTTTAAGAGGTTACGTTGGATAACCTCATGTGCTAAACCCTATACATACTATCAGGGTTCGATTACTTTCCTAACCTTGGGCTTTATCATAATTATTGGGTTTCCTTAATTAACCCTATATCTTAGCCCAATTTATTACTCTTGGTATCCTTTAGGGTTATCTTGATTAACCCTTAAGGTTAATAATAGTTGAACTCTTAATTAACTAAAGTTAACCCTATATGGGTTAAACTTGAGCTTTAGGCTTTGGCCTAGTAACTCGGATATTACATCCGGTTATTACCCGTAATCATTTTGCTTACCCAATTTGGTTTAAAAATCCATTTTCTATTTCTTTGGAAACTTAGGTAATTTTAACTTCAAAAATCGTTTACTTAACTCATAAAAATTCATATCCTTAAGATAGGTTTTTGTAAAATCATTTAGGACTGGAAACTGCCTTTGGAATGGTTTTCCTAGTCAAAACAGTGGTTTTGGAAAAGATACAATTTTTCTGTACTGTTTTTAGAAAATCCTGTGCAGGAATTTCCTATTCCCTGCACAGTCTTTATAAAACCGTGTCATTTTAAAAATGAATTCCGATTTTGAAAAAGTTGTCTTCAAGAAAGTTCTAGCTCTCGAAAAATCCTAAAACTTTCGTGTTTGGAGAAAAATCCAGTTCTGCTTGTATTTGCGTCAGTTTTTGTTTGAAACTGGCTGATCCTGTAAACTGGGTCTGGGCAGACCAGCCACGGATTTTTGTAAAAACAGAGACCATTGGAGTCTCATTTTGGGATTCTGCTCACGTTGTCCCCTTGGAAAAACCCTTATGGACAACTTTTATGTTTTAAGTTTCACCCAGTTCGGCCTCTAAAGGCCTCAAATTTCTCTTTTCCCGAAACTGGGCAGTTCACATCCGAACTGGCAGTTTTTGGTTTTAAATTCGTTTTACGTCCTATTACGTGCATCTAACCTCAACCGAACACGCGGGAGCCTAGATAGCATACATGCAGCATTTTCTAACGTCCCATAAGAACCAACATGTAACTCCAACGTGCCCATGCAAACCAAAACCCGCACTAACCTAGCCTAGGTTTGCATGGTTCTAACTTTGCATTACATTCATACATGCATCAATCATTCACCCTTAAACTAGCAGCCAATCATGCACTGCCTAGGGCAGATTTTGGACCAAAAAATCAGGGGACATACAACCCTAAGCATTAAGCATGAAAATCAATCACAAACAAGCACAACAATGCAAGAATTCAAGCCATACACTCTTAGATCTACAAATCAAGCACATACAACCTACTAGGGCATAAAATGGAAGATGGACTTATGTCCTTACAACCAAATTGAATCACCTTATAACTTTGAATTTGAACTCAAATAAAAGAGTTAGGGCTCTAGATTTTTACCTTAGACCAAAGTCAAGTTTTGGTCACAAAATTTCTTCCTCCCTCTAGCTCACCCTAGCTCACGGCCACTCCCCAAAGTGAGCTCCAAAATTTCAGCCACTTGATGGCTGCCTTACCAAGGTTCGGCCACACCACACCAAGCTTTCTTTCTCAACTTTTTTCTCTCTCTTTCTCCTTCCCTCACAACCGGCCACTAGGCCAATTGGTCTCCAAAAATTTTCCAAACTTTTTTCTTGGCTTTCCACTCAAAATCCGAACATTCTCTAAGCAAAACCCCTTTGGAAATTTTGATTTTTCTCTCCTCTTTCTCTCTTCCTTGGCTGCTGATTTTCAAGAAGAAAAATGGCAAGAACCTCCCCAAATTTTGAATAAAATGAATAGCAGCCACCCCTATTTATAGGCAAGAGGAGAACTTTTCAAAATTCAATTTTGACCCCTAAAGTTTTGAAAATTTTGCCAACTAGCATGCAAGGTGGCCGGCCATCCCCTTGGAGAACAAGCAAAAATTGTTCTAGAACAAGACACTTGTCATCTAATGCTTGGTTCATGGAATATGATGTCATAATTCCAAATAACGATGATGTCATAATTTAAAAGGTATATGATGTCATCCTAAGGCCTTGTTTGGCTACTTTTCTCTAAAATAATCCATATTTGTGTTACACAGATATTTCCAATACTGTGTTCACTAATACACAGTACAATTCAGTACTGTTTTACTCGACTGCAGTCCAAAATTTATCTGCGTAAAAATGGACTGTAAAAACTTTTTCTTATTTTTCCGAGCCCTTTTTGGTCTTTAGTTCCCACTAGGTGTGCTTGATTTTCTAAGGTGGTTTTTAAAACCTATGCATGCTATCTTAACCGTAAAGACGGTTTTCGCAGTATACTTTATTTTTAATACTGCAAATCACTCCTTTGACCGTTCTTGGTCAAACTTTGACTTTCGTAAAATCATGTACTTTTCGCCCCTTTTTTACTCAAAAGGTCCGTTTCTAATCTATATAGTCCATTTGAGTTTTATTGATACTGAAACTCATAAAATGTAAGAAAACTCTTAACCGAGTTTCTCTTTCAATAATACCTTGATGGTATACATTTAATTCCTTTGAAAGGAAATAGTAACAT
>JAINRH010000334.1:0-39727 GCA_025413025.1 Ficus hispida
GGATCCGAGATGTATTTCTTTAGCATCGACACATGAAATATATTGTGCACATATGCTAATTCTTGGGCAAGCCAACTTATAGGCCACATTACCGACTCGTTCAAGTATTTCGTATGGCCCTATGTATCTCGGACTTAGTTACCCTTTCTTCCCAAATCTCATGACTCCCTTGAATGGAGCAATCTTGAGGAAAACCAAATCTCCTACTTGGAATTCTAGAGGCCTTCTACGTTTGTCAGCATAACTCTTTTGTCGACTAAACGCAGTTTCCATCCGTCGACGTATGAGTTTTATGGCCTCGGTGGTTCTCCGTATAAAGTCCGTAGACACAAGTTCCTTCTCTCTTGTCTCGTACCAATGGACTGGAGATCTACATCTTCTCCCATAGAGAGCTTCATAGGAGCCATTCCAATCGAAGCTTGGAACTGTTGTTGTACGAGAATTCAATCAAAGGAAGCTTCTTATCCCAAGTTCCTTTAAAATCCATCACACAGGCTCGTAGCATATCTTCTAGAGTCTGAATGGTCATCTCCGATTGTCCATCCGTCTGTGGGTGAAAAGCCGGTACTAAAGTAAGCTTCGTACCCATTGCTTGATGTACACTTCTCCAGAATTTAGAAGTGAAACGACCATCACGATCTGAGATGATCGATTTTGGAATCCCATGGTAGCGAACGATCTGCGTGACGTACAGTTCCGCTAGCTGCTCCACAGAAAAGCTAAGCTTGATGGCCACGAAATGAGCGGATTTCGTCAATCGATCGACAATCACCCAAATAGCATCGTTGCCACTGGGAGTTCGGGGTAGACCAACCACGAAGTCCATCGTCACCTGGTCCCATTTCCATTCTGGAATGGAAATTTTCTGCAATTCTCCCCGGGACGTTGATGTTCAGCCTTCACCTTTTGACACGTAAGGCATTTACTAACAAATGTAGCAACATCATTCTTCATTTTGGGCCACCAAAAACTGTCCTTCAAGTCTTTGTACATCTTTGTGGCTCCAGGATGGACAGAATACGGAGTCTCATGAGCTTCTTTCATGATCCGCTCCTTCAACTCGTCCTCATTAGGAATGCATAGTCTATTCTTTCTATAGAGTATGCCTTCATCAGATATGTTGAAATCTGACTCCTTTCCTTCTAAGACTTCGTTTCTCGTCCTAAGCAACGAGGCTTCTCCTTCTTGACGCTCCTTCATGCCATCCAAAATGGAAGGTTGGAAGGTTAGGGCAGTTAAACTTCCCGTAATAAGCTCTATTCCAGCTTCTACTAGCTCCTTCTGGAGAGACTCAGTTAATGACTGTATTGTCATCAACGAGGAAGACGACTTCCGACTAAGGGCATCGGCTACTTTGTTGGCCTTCCCAGGATAGTAACGGATGTCGATGTCGTAATCCTTCACCAGCTCGAGCCATCTTCTTTGCCTCATGTTGAGCTCCTTCTGTGTGAAGATATACTTTAAACTCTGATGATCCGTATAGACTTCACACTTAGCGCCGTAAGATAGTGTCTCCAAATTTTGAGTGCAAACACTACGCCGCAAGTTCCAAATCATGCGTCGGATAGTTCTTTTCGTGATCTTTAAGCTGTCGGGAAGCATACGCGATCACTTTTTCATTTTGCATGAGAACGGCTCCCAGTCCTATCTTGGAAGCGTCACTATACATCACGAAGTTCCCTTCCTCTACAACTGGAATTGTGAGAATTGGAGCACTAGTCAGCTTATTCTTTAGCTCTTGAAAGTGTTCTTCACACTTAGAAGTCCATTCATACTTCTTTCCCTTCCGTGTAAGTGCAGTGAGTGGCGCCGCGGTCTTAGCAAATCCCTCGACGAAACGTCGATAGTAGCCTGCTAAGCCAAGGAAACTACGTACTTCGGTGATGTTTTTCGGAGCTGGCCATTTACTTACAGCTTCAATCTTGGTCGGATCTACAGATATGCCTTCTTTGGAACCACATGTCCTAAGAAATGGACCTTCTCCAACCAAAATTCACACTTGGTGAATTTAGCATAAAGCTGGTTTTGCTTTAGAATCCGTAAGACAATCTTTAGATGCTCCTCATGTTCCTCCTTAGATCTTGAATAAATCAAGATATCATCTATGAAGACAATTACAAACTTGTCCAAGTAGTCCTTGAATACTCAATTCATCAGGTCCATAAAGGCAGCTGGAGCATTTGTCAATCCAAATGGCATTACGAGGAACTCGTATGTCCATATCGCGTATGAAAGGCTGTCTTGGGAATATCTCCTTCCCTTAATCGAAGCTGATGATATCCCGATCGCAAGTCAATTTTCGAAAAAATTGAAGCGCCTTTCAATTGATCGAACAAATCGTCGATCCTGGGTAATGGATACTTATTCTTGATGGTAATCTTATTCAATTCCCGATAGTCAATGCACATCCTAAGAGTGCCATCCTTCTTTTTAACAAACAAAACTGGGGCTCCCCATGGTGAATAGCTCTGACGGATGAATCCTCTATCCAGGAGCTCTTGCAACTGAAGTTGCAATTCCTTAAGTTCGGCGGGGGCCATCCTATAAGGTGCCTTGGATACTGGTGCCGATCCAGGAAGCAATTCAATCTCAAAGAGATCTCTCGCTCCGGTGGTAATCCTGGCAAGTCTTCAGGAAAAACTTCGATAAAATCCTTGACTATCGGTACTTCTTCCGGCTTGCTCTTGGTTTCTTGCGTCTTATCCACCATGTTGGCTAAAAATCCCATACATCCTTCTGCCAACAATTTCTTAGCCTTTAGCGCTGAAATGAGCATTTTCGGCTGTTTTGGAGTCGATCCTCTAAAAACGAACTCGTCGTCTCCAATTGGCTTGAACGTGACAATCCGACGTTGACAGTCTATAACCGCATTGTATTTCCCCAAGAAATCCATACCCAATATGACATCGTAGTCATATAGGTCAATGACGATCAAGTTGACATACATTTCCCTACCACATATAATTATTGGAACATGACGTATCCAATAATCAGACAACAAAATTTCCCCGGAGGATAATGCAGTTCTGAAAGTCCTTTCTATTCTATCGCTTTCTCTACCTAGTTTCTTAGCAAACTTAGGTGACGTGAATGAATGCGTAGCTCCAGAATCAATTAGCACATAAGCATCTTGTTGGGCAAAAGGAAGCTGACCTGTCACTACTGTGGATGGTCCAGCTTGAACATCCTCCTTAGTATAGGCATAAATGCGTCCTTGAGGTTCTGGAGCTTCAAGTCTGCCTTGGGAGATTTCAGGTCCTTCGAGCTTCATCTGTGCTGCATGAAGCTGATACCCTTGACTCTTTGTTGGTTCTGCGGGTTCTGAAAATTAGCATTGCAGTTCCTAGCATAGTGGCCTTCCTTGCCACATAGAAAGCAACGATTAGTTCCAAAACGACAATCTCCTGGGTGCTTCCTCCCACATTTCTGACAAGTGGGATTTATGCTGATATCAGGGGCATTCCTCTTCTGGGAAAAATTCTGTTGATTCCCCTGTCCCCCTGCATTCCACTTCCGTTTCTGTTGATTATTGCCGTACTGCTTGTTGTTGCTGTGCTGACCAAAAGATCCTCCTTGTCCTTTCTGCTGCGGAGTTGGGCTTGGTCTAGCCTGAATCTGCTTAACTTGGGCCTTCTCTTCTTTCTTTTCCTTAAAGAACTTAGCCCGTTGTTCTCTGTTCTGACCTACCCAATACTCAGCTCGAATCGCCCGGCTGACACATTCAGCAACGGTGATTGGTGGGTAAGGACCACTACTAATAATTACAGCCAAATCCGAGCGGAACATCCTCATCATCTTTCGTACTTTGTCCCTCTCGGAACCAATAAGATGAGGACAAAGACGTGCTAGTTGCTCAAACTTTTTCACAGCCTCAGCTACCGACAGATTACCCTGACGAAAATTGTTGAATTCGTCTTGTTGAGCTTCCATAACGTCAGTGTTGAAGTATTTTTCCTTAAATTCATCAACAAAGTCCTCCCAAGTCATTTGTGTCACATCTCGCCGAATTTGAACTGTTTCCCACCAGAGGCGAGCATCTTTCCGTAGCACAAAAGATGCACAGAGAACCTTCTCTTGATCATCAAGCCTGAGGAAGTTCAGAATAACTTGGAGGTCAATCAACCAATTGTCGGCCTCAATTGGGTTTGTTGATCCTTCAAATTCCGGTGCCTTCATGCGCCGAAATCTATCGTATAATTGTTCCGGAGTTCGAACCAGGGGTGCTGGCGGAACAGCCAAAGGCACAACAGGCACTTCAGGAGTTATAGGGTTTTCTGGAATTACCGGATTAGCATTAGGAATTTCCGGTGCAGCAGGCTGATTCACAGGTGCTGATGGTATTCCGGCATCAGGAGGTCCCTGATTCTGTTGAGCCAATTGAGCTCTAAGCCCACCTATCTCTTGTTGTTGGGCTAACATTATCTGTCTTAGCTCATTCATCTGAGCCATAAGATCAACGTTTTGGTTCTGTGCCATTCTACGCTTGGGTGGCATGGTTCTACATAGAAAATTCATGAAATAAGCTCCTTGTTCAATAAAATCATGTCTTTTATACAGAACCATAATCTTAATTCCATATCCACTTTAATACATGATTATAACATTTAGGAAGGTATAGAACTTTCCTATCATGTTCATATGTCACTTAATTGCCACCACCAAGCGAAGGCACCATCCAACGTTATCCTCGTATCTAATATTGTTCTTATGTGGCAGAGTTCCACAAATACCACATATAACTTTCATAACGTTGATCCGATTCCAAAGTGCGAGAGTTCCCAGCGTGACCATTGACGAGAGATGCTCACTACGCACACAGGATCTTAACTAATTCTAAGCATAAGAAAGATAACTTAACTTACTTGGGCCGTGGTGGAAATGATGTGAAGCAAGGTGAAGTAGGCTGGCAGGATACCGCTCTGATACCAAACTGTAACGCCCCAACCTATGCAGGGCTGTTACCATACATACTTAAACTTTCATAATTGCTTAACTTACTTAGAAAATTGAACATAAAATTTTTTTTTTTTAAACTTACATCCAAAACAGGGTTGCTTGTATAGAACGTATTATGCATACATAATTATTACAACTCGATTGAGTCTTGAAATTCTTATAACTTTGTACCACATAACTCACTTTAATACACATATATATTTAAACTTCATAAAACTTGCGGAAGATTTTGCGTAGTGGTATCCCACACCGCCCTTCACCCTTCGCATCATCCACCTGACCCACCAATTTAAGCTGCAGGCCTCTTTCCTGCAGTATGAAATATACTGATGAGCTTTCGCTCAGCAAATACAAACATAATCTCACAAAACTTAACAAATATCGTGCAACTTATGCATGAATCATTTATGAATCTTTTATGATCAATTATTGACTTGAACTTATCATCTTGCTTAACATTTGGGCCCCTAGTGTACGTACCAAAGCGCGCAAGCCTCAGAACGTCAGGGTTTGCAAGGCCCTTAATAGTTCTGGAAAACATGAACATAACCCTTCCCACATTAATGGAAGGTTGATTATCACTTTACCCTCACGCATCAACGAGAGGTTGATAATCACATACTTGAACTTGAACATACATGATCCTCCTCATCAACGGGAGGTTGGTACGATACCTTACTTGTCTCGGTTTAGTCTTAGTCTCGTTATATTTCCAAGACTAACAATCTTTACATGTGATCTTAATAGTCATGATGCATATGAGATCAGACATAGCATAACTTGATTGTATCATGGCTTAACATAGCTTATCATGACTTATCGTATCATAACATGGCATCACTTAGCATAACTTGGCATCATACATGACATAACATATCATAACATTGCATGACATAACATAACATGTAATTATGTCGTGATTTCGAAAATAGCTTACTACTTTCCATACTGCAGGTGAGGTTTGTACTTACCTCGATTACTATATTCACTAATGTGTCGCTCCAAGTCCGGACACAATAGCAGGTTATCCCCTGCTATAATAAAGAACATAAGTAAGAATTAAAGATGTTGGGAATTTAACCAACATTCCAACATAACCCTAGTTATTAACTTATCTTAGTATAAAAATATCAAAACATAGTATAAACTTTAAAACTTTACTATTTTTTTTTTAAAACCTTGTATTCTGAAAACTGTATTTGAAATCAATCCTTAAATTTGATCCTTTTTCTAACAAATCTGTTTCGAATTTGAAAATATTTCCTTCATGAAAGTTGTAGACCTTGAAGGTTCCTACAACTTCTGTTTTAAACTTAAAACCCAAATCTGACCCTAACATACTTGTTTCTGCCTTTGAAAATTCTTCGACCATTTTTCTTAATCTTGAAATAGGTCTCGGGTTTTTGTAAAAATGAAGGTCTTAGAGGCCTTATTTTCAAAAACTGTCCGCGTTGGCCCCTAGCATTTACCCTTCTCTACAACTTTTAGTTTTAACTTTTTCATGATTCGGCCTCTAAGGGCCTCCAAATTCACTTTTTAAATTACTGTCCAGTTTGACCCGAAACTGGCAGTTTTTTTGTTCGGTTTGGTTTTTAGGTAACTAACGTGCACACTACCTCAAACGGTTACCCCGTGAGCCTATTTCAAGCATGCAGGCGTTACCTAATCATTTCATACTCATACAATCAGATCTTACTCATATAGTTTTTGTAAAACAAAAATCCTAAACTTGCATAAAAATCCTATTTCGAAACTAGCATATCGAAACCGAAAACTATCAACTACACATAAAGCATAGTACTTGAATTTACTTTTCATAAACTCATGCTTATACATAACATCACACTCATAATCTTCTTATCAAAAACGTGAATGAAAACTAGAGGTTAAAGAGTTTACCTCAAGCTTCACAGAACAAATTCTAGCTTAGGGTTTTGGAGGTTTTTCTTTCTCACTAGACCAACACCACAAACCGAAACTGTTTGCAGCTTACTCTCACTTTTTGTTCGGCTTTAAAAGGGGTAGGAGATATACTTGATGGTTGAGAGATGGACTAAAAGAAACCTACAACTTCTGCCCTTAATTATTTATAGACAAACTTTTGTTCTTGCCTTGCTAATTGGTCCTCCAAAAACCTTCATTTTGCACACCACCCTTGTGTGTTGGCCGGCCATCCTTGGCCTTAAACATTGAGTAAGCACAGCTAAGGTGACTTATTCACCAAAGCTATCATGCTATGTGGCATGTTCTCAAGATGGCTGGCCATTAGGTGTTGATGTGTCACAATTCTAGCTAGTCTAGAAGGCAAAATTTGATTGGTCAATGTCTAACAAAGCCATGGTGTGTCTTACATCCATTGGCCGGTTTTGGTGCTGAAATTTGCAAGCCTTGGCTTGCCAAAGAAGAAAACTACGTAGATGACTCATTAAGGCTAGACACATTAGGTGTCCTCACCTTGTGATGGTCGGCCATTATGTGGCAGCACAAGCTTGATCTTATCAAGCCAAACTAACTTACTCACCTAAGCTATATACCACTTGTCATTCTCTCAAAAATTTTGAGAACCATTAACTCTAAGCTGCAGATAAACTTCAAAGAGTAACTTATTTACTCATTGGAACCTTGTGATGGCCGGACATGAGGAATCAATTGGAAGCAATAGTTAGACTAACTAAGTTAACAAATCCTAGTTTACTTCCTTGGTTTTAACATAACTATGGTAACTAAATTTTGTAACCAATTCTTGGCTTAGTTGAATTTGAATGCTTAGTAAGAAAAATCTATCATAATTTTTTTCTTGCAATTCATCATAAGGTGGCCGGCCCTTACTTGCTAAATGTGAAAGTTGCAAGATGCAACATAGCTTAGTAAGCAAAACTACTTTGCTTATTAGGCAAAGCTAAAATTGTGAAGTGTCAATTTCTAATGAACTTCAAACTTTTCATACTTTGCCTATTGGTTCTTAAGAGCAAAATATTTGCTCATTAATCCGTGAAATGGCCGGTCCCATTGTGCACAAAAATAAGCAAATGATTGGTCAATTTTTGAACCAATCAAACTTAACCTAATTCCTTGGTTTCCAACTAGGTTATCCAAACTTAAAAATCATTATAAGCTAAATTGAACTAGGAAATCTAACTAGAAAAATCCATAGTTCCATAAATTTATAAATTTATCTATCGAACCATAATTTTTCACAAAATTGCATTTTGGCCCCTAAAGGCAAAATATTTGCACTTTAGTCCCTGTAAGGTGGCCGATTATGGTGATAGCATTTGGCCTCCAATTCTTGCTTAATCAATCACCCAACACTATCTTAACTTTCTTAAAATCCATAACCATTCACTTTTCTTAAAATTACATATTGGCCCCTAAAGACAAAATATTTACATTTTAGTCCTTAAAGGGTGACCAATTCTCAAATTGAGATTTTTCATTCCTTTTAAGACCTTACTTGGCTTAACTCCTAAACACAGTTCATTTTCATACTGGCATACATATTCAGATACTGTTTTCGACTGATAACAGTATACTTACACTGGACCATTATCCAGATTTTGTCTGAACTGCGTATAGGGTTCTCTTAAAATTAGAAACTACTAACAGAGAATCATAATTCATAAATTTGCCTTTTACTGTAAAAAGGTCTTTCATAAATAAATTATCGAATCTTTCAACCAAGAATTCGATAATTTCATTGATAAAACATAACACATTCACATTCATAGCACATAAACATTTCTAATTACAAACTTTGATTGTTCACAACAGAAATCAAAATTTGTAAACAAGCTGGTCATTACAGTATATGCCTGATTATATACGTTTCTATATTCGGTGTCCCAAGTCTTCACAATCACTTGACCAGGCTCCACATGGTTTTCTAATGAAAAAAAGGCATCCACAAAGGATATCAATTATCCTAAAGTCTTCTGCCAAGTCTTTTTACGACATAATAGAAAGGGTTAAATTTAGTAGACAGCCTAAAATTTTCGAGCAAGGATACTTGAGGTTAATAAGATCAAGCGTGTGTGTGTATATATATGGGTGTGTGTGTATGTTTTTTTTTTTTTTTTTTTAAATCGTAGGCAAAAAAATAAATTTGTCATATAAATGACAAGATAGAGTAACTTATAACGTTATACACTTTTTTTTTAGTTATTGAGAGAGAAGATCTTTTTAATTAGACCACCAGATTTCTAACCACGCAATTCTAGCTTATCTGGTACCAATTACTGTCTTTTTATTTACCTTTAAAAATTATAAATAAATAAATAATATTTATCTGGTGTCATGTTGATTAAGTATTTCCACACAATCTTGTACTATGAGAAAAAATCTTTACAAGTTTCCACGATCTTAGCAAGACTGGACAGCTAGCTGCCGGGTCTTCCTTCTTGTGGAACAGAAATTTAACAATTGATATCCAAACAAATTTTGGAAAAAGAAATTAAAAAAAATTGATATTAATTTCATGCTTTTCCAAGCATATATTATTTTGTATATGCTGATTATATACGTTTCTATATTCGGTGTCCCAAGTCTTCAAAATCACTTGCAGCAGGCTCCACATGGTTTTCTAATGAAAAAAAGTCTTCCACAAATGAGTCCTTAATTTACAACGTACAAAAAGGATAACAATTATCGTAAAGTCTTCCGCAAAGTCTACCAATGGCGTGCACCTTTATCTCTTCCGAAATTGAACGACAATAAAATTTGTCTTGTACGACTTTTCCGATGTGATCAGCCATACAAATGACGCGACTATGTCGTTTTCTTTCAGTTCATTGTTTAAAACTTTTTAGTAGCTTTCTATCTTCTTGGAAGCTGCAATGAAAATTACTCATTTTTTCTTATAATTGATGGGCAAACCTTAAGCGTAGGTTCGACGGTCTCCTCACTCGAAAGTCTTCCGCCAAGTCTCTTTACTACATAATAAAAAGGGTTAGGTTAAACTTAGTAGACAACCTAAAATTTTCGAGCAAGTATACATGAGGTTAATAAGATCAAGCGTGTGTATATATATAGGGGGGGTGTGTGTGTATGTGTGTTTTTTTTTTTTTTTTGAACTGTTGGCCAAAAAAATAAAATTTTCATATAAATGACAAGATAGAGTAACTAATAATGTCAAAAGAAATTAGAACATTCTAATTAAATTGGCACCTTATTAGCAACTCCCTATCAAGCTTCCACCTCGATTTTATTCAATAAAATGTAAACAAATACAAAGAGTCTGAAAAGAGAAAACAACCTATTGGGTAAGGAAACCAAAAGTAATCAACGAAATCAAGGACACAGCCTCAAGAACAAGCAGAAACTAACTCCTAAAGGAGAACCCTATACCACAATGTTGACCGTTAAAACTCACCTAATAAATCCCATAGTGATAGTGATCCCCGAGAACTATCACGGTTGCAAGACAATACAAAACAGTAAAAGTAAAGTATGCATAAATGTATAGAGAACATAAAACAGTTAAGTTCTCAAGTCTTAACTATATACCCGTGGTGTATCACATGTTACTTCAGAATTTTTTTTAATTTTTTAAATGTTCATGCATTACACGATGGTTTTTTGTTACAGGAGACAACTAGTGATCTTAATTTGTTGAAAAAGATGATATAAGATTCTAGATTACCAGTGATAAACTAGTAAATTACTGGTGATATATATATATATATATATATATATATTTCTGTTGATTTTAGGATCATCTGGTTGATTATTGGTCTACCAGATTATTCTGATGACAGGAGATTTCATCGACCGGTGCCAAAGACGACCTGTGATCTGTGTTGAAAAAGACAACATAATTTGATTGATTAACTGACGTAGGAAGTCTATAGAACTCAAAATTAGAGTTGATAACAAAGAGAATGCGGACTTCCTCAAGCCAAATCACGGATAATTCCATTAACAAGCTTTCTGAGCTATGGAAGAAAGCAAAGCTGCTGAAATTTACAATATCCAAAAACCTCCCCTTCGTCTTCGACAACAGAGGCCAATATACTAAGCAAACGACACTAACAAAGATTACCAAAACGACACTCAAATAAAGAAAGGTTAAACGACTTGTAGTTTTAGCCAAGGAACATAACTGAGTAACAAACAAATATCATAATAGCTCCTACATATCATTAACCTTTGATTTGTCCTCTAAAAGGGCATAATATTCTACAAATATTCTCATGTATATCTCTTTTACAAATGTGTCTAATATAAAACTATTTTAGAGAGATGTACATGATTATGGCTAATTGATACATGCTTTCAAATGTGATACATCGACATGGTTCCAAATTGATCAGAAATCTCCATCATTTTTAGAAGTATGGTCGAAAATGCACAAACTTAATAAGTTTGGTAAAAGTTCTTATGTAAGTTCATATAGAATGCACTCTAGATCAAATTCAAATTTGCACGAAACTCGACCAGTTAGCAGGTTGAAAGCAAATTTGCTACTCTATTTACCAAATTTACCAACTCAATTAACGACATAGCAGGTTGAAAGCAAAACACAAAAGAAAACACCTAAAATCTATGATTTAGATGAGAATACTATAGAACAGGCATATGAAATTTAGTCCTCGTAAATTATTACATTACAAAAAGACTGCAACACAATAGCAAAGTTTTGTTTTGGTCACTCATCAATTGTTTCCAACTCAAAGGCTTCCACGACGGTCTTTAAAGACCGTCATGGAAGCTGAACCTTCCACGACGGTCTTTAAGACCGTCGTGGAAGGTATCACGCTTCAACGACGGTCTTTAATCCACTCGGAAATGAACCAGGTGACACTACTACAAAAACTGTCATCTATAACAGGGGGAAAATGCTATGGTTACAAATTATAGCGGATAGGTAAACGCTATAACAGGCAACGTTATAAAAGGTCTTCACATTTCATAGCGTTTTTCTGATGCCATAAAATCGCTATAATATGTTGTTTAATAGCATTTGTTTGGTGCTATTCTAGGTTTTTAAAAGCATTTTAGTTGTATAATGAAAAGGCCTTTATTTATTTTATATTAATATAATAGCATTTTTAAAATACTATAGATTTATTTTTATCCCGTTCAAAATTTGCAGTCAAACTATAAGTATTTTTTCTTTCCTTATTGGAATATGTTTGATAGTTAATGAATTATTATACTAGAATTTCGATCCACTTAAAACTTTTGGAATTATTGAAATTAGTAATACAGTGGATTCGAGAAATAATTTCACAATCCATAGTACTTCAAAAGTATTTGACATGATATCTTCTGATGAGTTCAGAAGTGCTAGAATAAGTATCTAGTCTCATATATTGCTTCCTGATCACAAGTCTTTGAACCAACATATATCAAAACATTAAACCAAGGAGGTTTCCAAAATACATGCATTGTTTACAAAAATAGAGTTAAACTAGTCTCAAAAGAATCCAATACATTTTAGCTCAATTGTTCAACAGAATAGTCCTTCCAAGACATTTCTTTTAAGCACCTGAAAAACAACCCCATGGAGTAGATATTACTATTCAGACATAAAATACGTTCTTGATGTGCTGATTGGCTACGGAGATGAGAATCGTGGGAGAGGAAAATTCGAGGAAAAGAAAACGAGAGGAAAACCGTTTGAGAAGAGGTGTTCTTATTTCACTGGTCTCAGAAACAAAATCTGAGAGAGGGAAATCTGTGAAAATAAAATTTGAGAGGGAAACCATTTAGAGACCGACCCATTTGGGAATTTCAACTGGACTACAGAAGACGGAAGAAGTTATGCTGAATCTTCAGAGAGAGAGTTTTGGTAGGAAGAAAAATGGTTGGGTCATTCATATTTTTCAAAAAATTATGTATCTATCTAATCAATATTTATACATATTCAGAATCATTTGAATCACACTAGTCGACTACAAATTTGGAGTGCAAAGGTTTATTTCCTTTTTTTAAAAAAATTTTTGTGGGAAAATGTTTTATTTCTTTCCTCATAGTGAATCCAAGAATCTAAGCGATTAACAATATTCTTTACAGTTCTATATATCCATCCAAAAAAGAAAAACAACAAAAAAATCTAAACCAAACTGACCTCCATCCTCCATTGCTTCATTATCTTGTCTTTTTCCTTGGAAATTAGAGAGAGAGAGAGAGAGAGAGAATAAAAAAGCTAAACTAAGCTGACCTCGACTTAATAGTAGTGCACAAAGTATTATCGTTTTCATTAAAAAAAAAAAAAAAAAACTCTCATTCTGAAAACACCCAAACAAATACAGAGAAAGAAACAGAGATAGGAAGAGAAACAAAAACAGAGACTAATCCGATAACTTTGTAAACTAATTGAACCATAACTCTGAGCAATAAAATTCTCAGAGAAGAAAAATACCTCAAAACTGGAATGGTAACTCACACACTTGGATTGCCTTGCAACGGATGAAAACGAGAGGAAGTTCAGAGGGAGAAAGCCCCTCTGGTTTTGACGAGCAATATTGTGGGAGTTTTTCTTTTCTTTTTTTTTTTTTAAATCTCATATATTTACCTTGATGTGCGGTATAGATATTTACCTTGAAAAAATAAAAACAAAAAGGAGGGAAGCTGCTCCCGCTTTTTTTTTTTGGCTGAACGAAAGCTGTCCTGTTTTTGTTCAAAAATTCCCGCCTATTGAAAAGGAGCAAACATCACACTTTTTCAAAACCGCTATAATTTAATGCTATTGATGAGCATTTTTGTTGTAGTGTGATGATTTTAAAGCCCTAATTACGACGTAAGTATTCTTTGATGTTCATATTTTTTAGGCTAGGCATACAATAATTGTTGTTGTAATTGTTTTGGTTATTGTCAAATTGTTATGGCACTTAATGATTGTAAGATGTTGGTGGGAAGAGAAATAAGACAAAGACGGAACTGGGAGACGTTGATTGATACTATAAGGATGTCCAATACAGAAAGGTTATGTAGAGTGCGGTTATTTTGTGTTAGCATTTATGCAAGAAATAACCCTCACTGTTGATGGACTAGCCACTCTTCAAACCAAGGATTTTTATACTGATGCTGACATGAGCTTGGTTAGGTAAAAATGGGCTAAATTTATAATACGGTTTATTCAATATTGACTGAAATATATATATATATATCAATTTTGTACTCTATGCATATTCATAATGGATTACAGATTATATTTATCGTGAATTTTTTTTTTTTGTTTCTTGGTATCTGAGACAACGACGATTTCCCCTTGAAACAGTCGTGGTAGTCCTAGGGCTACCACAACGGTTTTCTAGGGAAACCATCGCGGTATCCCTAGGGATACAACAACGGTTTCCCCTTGAAACCATCATGGTATCCCTAGGGTTACCACGACGGTTTCAAGGGGAAACCAAAGTGGTATCCCTAGGGCTATCACGATGGTTTCAATAAACCATCGTTGTAGCATGGTGGAAACCACGATGGTTTCCCTGGAAACCGTCGTGGTAAGTTCCTTGCCACGATGGTTTTTCAAAAAAACCGTCGTGGTATTTCTTTAATGTTAACTTTTTAGCACATTTTTCTCCATTACACGATGGTTAAAAAACCGTCGCGGAATCTTAAAAGATACCACGACTTTGGATTCCACGATGGTTAGAAAACCGTCGTGTAAGTGTTACCACGACGGTTAAAAACCATCGTGGAATCTATATTCTGAGTGAGATAAGCTCCAAAAGAATAACAAATATTAGAGAGAGAAAGAGAGAGGAGAAAATGGTTGTTGCAGCTTCCTTGCCACTAAACAAGGTAGAGGAGATATATAAAAAATATAAATATTAAATGTTTATGATTTAAAAACTTTTAGGTGGTCAATTTTTTTTGTAGTAAATTAAAGGAAAAGGAACGAAAAATGTTTTCGATTTAATCATGTATTTATTTTTAAAAAAAATCAGTTATGAGGATTTAGTATCTCACGTAATAATATAAGAAAAAAAATAAGAAAAAGAAATAATACTCATAAACCCATCCTCTATAATTTATTCTTAATTAAAAGGAATTGTTAGGATTTTCAATATCATGCTTTGTCGGCATTTAATATCAAAAAAATCAATTAACTGCAAGTTTTGAATTGTTTGATGTTTGTTTGAATTTCTTTGTGATCAAGTTGTTGAGGAATTTTTTTTTTTAGTTAGAAAAAACAAATTTCGTTTCCAATTAAACTTGACATTAGTACTCCTGATAGAGATTTGAGCTGCAAATTTTGAATATGCTAACATGGAAGTTAATCTTATGTTTAAAATTGTCTAGGTTCGTTTTTACTAACTCTAGTTTTATTTGAGCGATTTTTGTGGTTATCCATTAGAGGATTTCAAGGAAAAAGTTCGATCTTGAATTGATGTTTAATTTGATGTCGTTTAAGTTTACTATGATGGTAGCTAATTGCAAGATTATTAACAGCCCAATTCTGATTTCAACTTAGATCTTATGAAGATCTAATCCAAGATGTAGTGAAATAAACCTAAACGCTTTCTTATATCTTGGAGTTTATTATTGAAATGATCTCACGTGAAGAAAATCTGAGCATTTCTTAATAAACAGTTTATTACTACTATTATTATTACTACTGGGAATTAAGTAGATAATAAACAGTTTTTGAACACTTGTTTTGACCAAACTTTTTTTATAAAGAAAAATGGTTGGTGATCAATAAAACATTTAATGACCCAATCGGTCAATAATTGATTGACAGGTAAAATACATATTAATATTGATTAATTAGTAATTGACTTTATGTTAAGTGGTGATTAAATATTTTAAAAAAGGATTATTTTTAATTATTGAGAAATGTTCTCCAGATGAAAAGAAAACAGAGAAGCGCGATTAATTAGATTTGCTAATTCAACTATTTTTAGAAAGCAAATTACATTGACAATTAACTGGAGGTATGAGAGGGTTAATTTGGATATAATGTGAAAAATGTTGTAAAAGAATAGTTTTTGGATGTAAATACTAAATATAACTACTCTATTGGGATACATTCGCTGATGGGTTTACTTATTGAGAAAGCCCACTAATGGGACTCTTTTCTTACTTTGTTTTGTTTTTTTCTTTTAATTAATTTTCCACAGGAAGGCTTGGTTACTTCTTTCTCTTTTTTAAGTTTTACATCTATTGTTTGAGAGCGCTTATTGATTTTGAAAATCATTGATAAAATCATTGAGAAACATTTTATGCCGTAAAGCTTCAAACTACAAACGTCATATACTATGATATAATTTCTAAGAAAAACACTGAAGGATAAATTGAGCCCAGTTTCTATGAGATATATAGATTATCCAATCTCAAAACAAAAAATAAAAATAATTGTACTAGTGGAGTGCATTTTTTTTTTTCCCTTGAATTTGGTCGAAAGTAAGGTAGGGGAGCGAATGAGCCACTTTAAATAAGTTTATTGTTCCGACTTAGAGTCCGATTTGAGTCGGTATATGCTACGTGAGCCTCCAGTAGTTTACCAAATAAATTGACAAGTTAGGCAATCTCGGCCCAACAAGCAAAACCGATGGTGTCTGGGCCACGACCAGCTAAAGCTAAAGTCTCAGCCAGCTACAGTAATAAAAACTCAAAGCCTCGTCATACATGGTGGAAAAGAAGACTCTTGCGTGGCCTTCATACCCGAACTTTCCCTTCCACCACAACAAAAAGCAAAGGTTGGCAACCCAATCTGCTTATCCGAATGAGTTTTACGGGCACACTGGTCTAGAAGCTCCGCAAGCTCAATATGAAGAAAACAGAATAATTTGAAGTAGAAATCTTTCAAAGTCTTATAGATATAGTGCCTTGTTTCAAACCCTACCATAGATATCCAGCAGTTGTAAACAAAGTACAAGGAAATGAAACTCGTTTCTTTTTATTCTAACTATATATATATATATATATATATATGCATGCTAAGAACTGGTAAAATTATGGTCCGACGGAAAATTACAGCAAGTCAGCACAGAGCTAATAAGTAGCTTGAAAAACGAAGACCTCAAACGCATACTAAATTCAGACCCTGGCATATAGAGGGTAGATTATTACATCACAAAGAGATTGCAACGCAATAGCAAAGTATGTTATGGTCACTCATCAATCGTTTCCAACTCAAGAGTCATCTGTCTTGCACACATCGTTGGATTTGTCGTCGGTTTATTTGGAGAGGCAAAAGAATTAGGCGGTATGGTCAATTCTTCGACTCCGGCTTCCAGCATTTGAACGACAGCTTTCATGGTAGGCCGGCTTATGGGGTGCCATTGGATGCACCAGAGTCCTACAATTGCAAGTGTCTTAGCAATTTTAGAATCTTCCTCTTCCTCGATTATCTGAATCTGCCAAGCTCTTCCTTCCTCTAAAAGACTGTAAATCCATTCTGGGTAGTAGATTTCATCTATGTTTTCCTCTGTTGGGATAGAGTTTTTTGGACACGTTCCAAGCAACAACATTCCAAAACTGTAAACATCTGACTTGTAGGACACGTTCCCAAAGTTCTTCGAGAAGACTTCCGGTGCAATGTAACCAATAGTCCCTCTAGCTGTGGTCATGGACACTATACTTTGATCCTTGGAACACAACTTAGCAGGTCCGAGATCCGAAATTTTGGTTTGAAGTTGTGGTCAAGCAAAATGTTGTGGGGCTTGATATCGAAATGCAAGATCCGTTGATCGCAGCCTTGGTGGAGATACTCAATTCCCTCAGCCTTGCCTACAGCAATATCCTGCAATTTTTCCCAACTAAGTGAGCGCTTTGCGGTTCCAGATGTTGATGATATGTACTTCTCCAGCGAATCGTTCAGCAAGAACTCATAAATGAGTGCTCTTCTAAATCCTTCAGCACAGTAGCCGACCAACGGAGACTCACTGTGAATTAGAACCATTGTTCCTACGTCATTGATGAATTCATCCCCATTTCCCTTGAAATTGTTTAGGATCTTCACGGCAACGAGGACCTCATTGGACAGCTTTCCTTTGAAAACTGTTCCAAAAGCTCCTTGGCCTAACTTTTCCTTGAACTGATTTGTTAACCTCTTTAAGTCAGCGTTGGCATATCTTGATGGCTTGGATGCTCTGTAATCATCTAACCAAAATCAAATGTAACTTTTTCTTGCATATAAAACTACACTAAATGTTAACCAAATCTTAAGATCTTGTATGAGTGTTTAATTAGGAACTAACTATTTGCACAGTATTGATGACCCTTAATGCAACTATAGAATTTTTATGACGTGTTTGAACCATTTTCATAAGCATTTGATCGAGAAGCTGTTATCTTTTCCTCCACAGTATGAACAATTTGGTTCTAACCATGTAAATGAAAACCATCCGAATTATTCCAGAATAAATGTTCTGGAACTGACGCATTGAACTTCTTTTTACAGGAAACGAGATGTGGCCAGTTCATGATCACATATTGGACGTAATAAGTGATGTAAACAGAAAATCAATCGTCACTGAGACAGGGGAGATGAGTACCAAATTCATATGATTTATATCTACGGTTAGAAGAGCAATTCAACAGAGTAGAGCCAATAATGTCATCAGATGAGTAATTGAGAGGATAAATTGACTGATTGAAGAATTTTAAGTTTTTTCTATGTAGACTACATTGATCTTTGTCATGTACTTGAATTCTCCGCCATCTGAAGTCTATATATTTTACATACAGCGTCATCCGAATACCAGGCAGCTCAAGAGTAGTGTGATCAGAACTAGTACATGAAAGGGTGAAGCCAGGGCAACCACAGCAGTCTTTCTGCTTGTCTTTGAGCCAGAAAGGGAAACTGATTAGAGGCTCGTTTTCCCCGCATCTCGCTTCTTGACATACATCTTTGATGGCTGCTATATTATCTGCAAGGTTTGTTGTGAAAAATAAGTAAAAGAGGAGATGGTCATCAGCTTTAGTACAATGGAAACATTCATATCTGGAACTCGATCAGGAAAGTAGTGATGCTTCTCGGGTCTCGGCCTGTATATTAGAATTTACCCGTGATGCAGGGCCAATGCTAAGAAAGTCGTCCTCTTTCACTTATTACCAAATTTCCGCTCTGTCCACTTTTTTCTTTGCTTCTGAAGATTCTATGTATATACATTGTCAAAAAAAAAATAAATAATAATAATAAATAAATAAATAAATAAAAGAAGAAGAAGAAGAAGTCTTTGCCTTTGCTTCTGAAGATTCTATGTATATATACATTGTCAAACAAAAAAAAAAGAAGAAGAAGAAGAATAAGAAGGAGAAGTATTTTTCTTTGCTTCATATTTTTCTTTGCCTCTGAAGATTCTATGTATATGGATGGGCCATAAATTCATTTAAAAAACGCAGTATGAAAATGAAAAATGCGGTATCAAATGGTTGAAATGAATAGTATTTTGGGAGGGTGTTTTAGGTTCCTTAAAAGTTAAGGGGTGTTTGGTGTTTCATTTTGAATCACAAATTACAATTCAATTTTTGTCTTTTTCTGTAAAGTCAACTTTAGTTTTACTATTTATACAGTTTTCTAAGTCTATAACTTTGCATGTTCAAGTCTAAATGAATTGATTTTTTTTAATTATATAGAATTTCAAGACGGAGGAAACAAACTCCATATTGATTTTTTTTTTTCCAATCACATTTCAAGTTTTTTCACTTTTTAACTTCAGCAATTCAAATGTCTTACCAAACACGCAATTCAATTCAAACTCAAATACTACAATCCAAATCTTAGCACCAAACGCATCTCTGTTCTTCTTCCTGCAGCGATATCCGTAATATAACCTCTCCTTTCAGACTCACAACCGACCCGTTGAACTGTGGCGACTTAAGGTATAACCTTTCTTGCGAGAACAACCTTACAGTCCTATACTTGCCTGTTTCGCCAGTATATGATTCTTACTAGAGAAGAGGAACAGTTCAATTTTCCTTTTATTATGACTCGAGCACAGAATATCAAAGATACCACGCAAAGGCAATAAATTATGAGAACTTCACGATTCGACTGGTGGATACCTTTATCCGGAAAGATGATTCTTGTGCATTCAACAGCACTTTTTCACAAGGCCGACGCTGCAGTACTACTCTTACTACTACATTCATGACGACGAATTCAATTTCGGTGAATGGGATCGAGGAGTCTTGCTGGATAGAAAAAGTGACTCTCATAGCAGACTCTCATAGCAAAGGGAGATCAGAAGAATGACAGCAACACTCCGCGGACTCCCCTGGAGATCCGTGACGCCCTGGTTTACGGGTTTGAGCTTTCGTGGCTGCAAAGTTTTAGCACAAGTAGTGTTTTTGATGCAAAACGTCGGTAACATAGAGAATCGGCTCAATGGACTAAGCTATCGCTGTGGTAAGATACATTGGTCTTACTCGCCATTTGTTAACAACAAAATCATATTTTGATGTTGCTAATTAAAATATTCTAAATATCAATTAAGAAAATGATATTTAGAATATTTTCATGCAATTAATTTCACTATTTTCAAAATAAATTTTCACTATTTTCCAATATTTTGGTTTCTTTTGTTTCCTTGCAGTTTATTTGCACTACTACCGAGGATACAAATACATTGGTAAAGCCTTTTATTAATTTATAATAAAAAAGACAATGTCCTTTTTTACTAATTCGGTAACAAAAAGGCCTTTTGTAAGGCCTTTTTATTAATTTATAATATCCTTTTTCTCGGTGGGAAATTAAAAAGACAATCTCTGAGAAAAGAGCTTACAAACAGCATGGGTGAGATATTATGGATCCAATTGGTAGAGTTTTTGTTTTTAATTTTTATGAGAAGAGAAGAAAAATAAAAATTATGACTTCTCATTAAGTGTTTTTTGGATCTACATTTTTAACAGAAATAATGAGTTAAATTAGAAATGGTTTTCGAATTTTCTTACAAGAGTTTATAATGTATTACTATAATATTCAAATTTCATTCAAAGAATTTTATTGAAAACTCACAATTTATTATTTTAACTAGAAACTCTTTAAGATATTTCTTCTTAAGCAACTTTTGACCTGATAAGTCAAAATTAATTTGTAAAAAGGTCTACTAATTGAAACACAATTAATAGAAAATATTACTATTTTTTTAATCATATATTTACTTACAAAATTAATAGAAAAAAAATATAAAAAGAAAATATCGATCTTTTCACACCCCTGAATATTGATTTTTAATTAAATATAATAAATACTAATAAAGAAAATTAGCAATTAATTTTATATCATTGAGAGTAATAAAATCACATAAAAAATAAATAATCACGTAACACGTAAATTTTTATATATGTTCACCTCAATGTGAGACTACGTCATGGTTTAGCCATTGGAGTAATTTATAATGATAATCAAGAAGTTTACAAGAGAAATTCACACTCTCACACTCTCTATATTTTCTCTAATCTCTCGTAGTAAATCCTTAATAACGGCTCTCCCCTTCCCCCTCCAAATAAAAAAAATTAGGACAATTAAAATTGTAAGTGTGGAATTCTCACAATATCCATGGTAGCCTTACCACGAAGGTCGATACACGTGTTGTCTCTGCATAAAACGTTTCTCATAGGATATAAGCTCCACAACTTAGTAAATTTTACTTTTATACGTCTAATAAGTTTACATGTTAGAATGGAATAAATAAACTTTACGTTCTCAAAGCGGGAACGGATTAATAAGTTGTGAAAATTATCAAATTTTAATTTATGACTTCAAATTAGCCATCATTTCCAGATTTTGTTGTACTGTAGTTTCTATATTGGAGCATCGCTTACCTGTTGAATGTTAATGGGGCTTTGGTTATTCAAGGCAGAGATGACACATTTATTAGAGCATTCATGGTTATTCAATATTTGCAATCATATGTTTGAAAAACCTTAATCTGTTAATTTGATTTTTTTAAAAAGTTAATAAGGAGAAAAAATTGTACAATGGATTCATAATATCTTACTAAAAGTCTGATTCAAATTTCAAAATATATTCGGAAGATCTTTTATAAGAAACTATATTTGTGACTTCACTAGAATCTTTTTTAGAGATCAAAAATTCATTTTACACATCATACAAACACCTCCAAATTAAACTAAAAAAAAAAAAAGCAAGTTGTAAACACCAAACCACTAATCATTTATGTAATCGAAATCTATATTGGCGGCTTGAACTTTCCTCTAACAAAAACCAGTGGAATTAACATTTTATGCCCGTGAACCTTATGAAGGAAAAGAATGATCATTGATATATCAAGTCACTAGTAGCTTTAGTAATTTGAAATAATTTTCTCTCCGGACTAACGGGGGTGTCAATTCGTGTCTCGTATCGTGTTTGTGTCGTATTTGAGTCGTGTCCAATTTTCTCTTCCCCAATCCGAACACGACCCGTGACACGAAAACGACACGAAACTGCGACACGAACACGACACGAACTCGTAACGGATTGACACGACATGACACGAACTTGACCCGCAACACGAACTTGACCCAAAATTAACCCGTAACACAAAATTGACACGAAATTTGACCCAAAATTGACACGAAATTGACATGCGACCCGAAATTGACACGAAAAGTGGACACGAAATTGACACGAAAAAAACGGGTCCAACCCGAACACGACACGATTTTTTTCGTGTCAATTTTTCTCAACCTGAACACGATCCGCCCCCTATTTTGTGAGAGAAAACAATTTTAAAAAAAAGGCAAGTTGTAAACACCAAACCACTAATCAATTATGTAATCGAAATCTATATTGGCGGCTTGAGCTTTCCTCTAACAAAAACCAGTGGAATTAACATTTTATGCCCGTGAACCTTATGAAGAAAAAGAATGATCATTGATATATCAAGTCACTAGTAGCTTTAGTAATTTGAAATAATTTTCTCTCCGGACTACTAACCTAGTCCACATTTACTCGGAAATCGAAAACCAACCATTTATTTGGAAAATGCTAGAGAAATAACAGTTTCTTTAGTAAAGAAATTACGTGTAAGTTGCTTTTCATTTTCTTTCCATTTCCGTCTCGAGACAAATGTGCTCTTAATTTATTATTAAAAGTGTTAGTTAAGTGTGAACCTTGTATATGAAGACGAACAATGAGGAACTATAGTGGTCATAACTCGTCTGTTAGAAGTTTAATTTATCCCACAATCTCAAGCTTTTGAATTTTATGATTTTTATATGTTGATTGGACACTCTCTCTACTTGAACCCATTAATCATGGGGATCAATGCCAGACTTCTGTGCATGATGATAGGTTTGGAGCATAATTTCAGAAGTTGACCATAGCAAAGTAAAACTTAAAAAAAATCCAAAACAAAACACAAAGAAAAATAATAAAAGTGCTCTTGGCTAAGCAAATTTGAACTAGAAAAGCATTGGATAACTCTAATGTCTTAGAGTTATCAATCCCAATCCATTTCCGCGAGACCTTACGTGTGAGGAAGGGTGTTAGAATTTGAATTTGTCTCATTTCACCAAATTACTAGACTTAACGTTGTTTATATGTGAATTGATCATCTTCTCCCTTTGAGCTAGTTTTTAGAAGTTTTACCCAAACCCATTTATCGTCGTCAAAGAACTTTCTCAACTCTACACCTTGATCACATTTGGTTGTTTGGCATATATATGCAAATACGTCTCTCTATATGTATATATCTATATTGCATTATATTTATTGTTATTTTTCTCAACTTAGTTGGAATGTACTTTAGATTCTTGACACTAATAATTATCCTCTCTTGTAATTTATTAATTTAAAAAAATATATATTACAGACGTTTTGGCATTATAAATGACAATGTTGATATTTTATTTTTCCTTTTGCTATGAAAAAATTCTCATCTCTCTTAATGATTTTACCAGTTGGACTGTTAGCACCAAGAACAGCTTTGGGAGTTTCATTTATGGTTGCCCTTTTCATCTACAAATGGCGAAGACGGCATTTATCAATTTTATGATGGCATTGAAGAATTCCTCCAAAGTCATAACCACCTCATGCCCATAAGATACACTTATAAGGACATTAAGAAGATGACTAAAGGCTTCAGAGACAAATTGGGTGAAGGAGGCTTCGGATCGGTATACAAAGGAAAGCTTTGTAGTCGCAGACTTGTAGCGATCAAAATGCTAGGTAAATCCAAGTCTAATGTGGCTACATGTGAACCACTTAATATTGAATGGGATTGGGCCAGCCATTCTCCCAATTGTGGACCAATCTTGTCCCCACTCCACCCTGCACAAGGTTCATTAAAGATGGAATGCACGTGATCTCTGCATTTTGAAACCATCGATTTACTGAAATTGACCGTACAGGCCCAACTCTTTGCAGCCCAACTTTCTTGTGATATCTTTCTCTAAAGAAAAAAAAAATTGAAAAACAACAGATAGTGGTTTTCATAAATAATTAAAGTAAACAGCAAGTTTTAAAAATATTTGAATTAAATAATAAATTATCAGATAAACAATTTTATTTATGTTAAATTTATCAAGTAAATGATTTATTTACATCTTGTCAACATGTAATTTACCTAGTAAATTTTTTACTTCCCTAATAAATTATATAATTACTTAAAATATTTTAAAACGTTTTGCCTCAATTATCTGCGTAAAAATACTATTACTGTAAAATTCCCTACAAAATTTATAGCATGAGTAGTATATGGAACGGTTCGTTCAACTAATGCACAAAGGTGAAAAGCATCGATTCATAACTAGATTGTTAAGCCTTTATTTCGAAAAATAAATAAATAAACAAAAGAAATTCCCAAATTTTAGGGTCATCTTCATTTTATCCTCTAAAATTTAGAACTCTCATATTATCTATTGAATATTGAATTACTCTTATCTACCCTTTTTTGTTTTTGTTTTGTTTTTTTTAACAATTGTGGGGCTTACATAACTCCCACTAATCATAAAAAGTATGAAAACATTCTCATATTATGAATATGAGATCTTATATCCAAATCTCTCCCTTCCCTCCCCAGGAGGGCTTCTCTAGGTAGTTGATTAGATCGAAAGTGGAGTCCACCTCTTAATACAAACGTATAGAATAATGCATATTCAAATTAACTTATCTCTGGAAAAGCAAGAAATATTAATTAGACTGTTCACGTCATTTTTTATTTTTTATTTTATTTTTTATAAATGGTTTGGATACCAAATTGCTAATTTTCTTTTTCAGAAGACTTTGTGGAAGACTTGGTAAATCATTAGTGGAACCCGCAGTCAAGTCGTGCTTAAGATGGCTAGAAAGTTACCAAAGACTACGGCGAAGACTTAGAATTTTAATATAATATGATTTGTACCAGAAAAAATATGACCCAAAAAGAAAAGTATATTTGTGTTTTGTGTTTTTTGTTTCTTGTTTTTGTTGTTGGTATTTTTTTTTTTAATTGGTGGCTAATTGTACAAGACCAAGCAGCGTCATGAAAACTAGTAAATAACGTTTTCATAGTACAAGACAGCGTGGAAGACTCGGTAAACATGACGTACTAGTTGCGTGGTAGTTTTTTTTTTTTTTTTTTTTTTTTTTTTTAAGAGGATAACTAATCCTATCATAGAAATTTAATACATCTCAAGTATATGATCATTTATTTGATAACTCATCTTATACAAAATTCCCAACTCAAATTTATTAATAAAAAATTTATACATAAGTTTGGATCAATCCAACCACAAGAACCAATAAAACGAGAAAGTATGCCAGATGAATACAAAACAAACAAGTAAAAAAAAAAAAAAAAAGACAAATGAAAACAAAAAATTCAATAAAAAAATGATCTACTCTCTTAATTAAAAATATTAAGAGAGAACTCGTTAAGTGTTAAATGCAAACTTTTTAAACATAAAAACTAAAAAGTAATATTTTTAACTTTCAACTTCTTTGATTCCTTAATTTCGATTTCCCCTCAACCCTTCATCGGCCACCATTCTCTCGATCTCTGGAGCCCTTTTTTTTTTTTTTTTTACTTTTCTGGGTAGGTAGCCTTCTATATTCCGAATCAGTTTATAGAGGCCTTTCATGGTGGTATGGACAGTTTCCGAGCGGTTCCGGCCGGTTGCAACTCTTTCTCTCTCTAGATTTCCGTTTCTCTCTCTAAAATACTGTAGATACTGTTTGAAAATTTTTTAAACCGTGCCAGGGAGGGGGATATTTGGGTCGGTGTGAGATGAGGGTAAAGTTGGAACTTGCCATACATTTAATGCTGTTGGGCCCCACAGATCAGTGACGATGCTGACGTGGTGGTGCTAGAAATAAAGGGATAAAAAAGTTGTGTTGTTTTTAATATAATTTATCCCACAAGTGCTAAAAATGAAATTAACCCAACTCTAAATAGAAAAATTGAGTAAAATTTGATAGAGGAAAAAGAGTTAGTATGGATAACATCAATAATTACTCATTTCCATCTAATCTATTAATCAAGAAACTCCATCGGAGCTAGTAAATCATAGATGGAAGAAAATGATCCACAAAAGTACTATCTTTCATAGCTAGAGTACCCAAAGGGCTCAAGTCAGTAAATGCTAAATTTTACCAATTCTTCTTAACTTCGGGGTCATCCTCACTTTACACTCTAAATTTTAAAACTCCCACTTTATTTATTAAATTTTGAAATAGTCTTATCCACTTTCTTTTGTTAAATTTTTTGTTAAAACCTGACCAAATAAGAAGGAAATTAGTCTCACTATACTCCTTCTAATAGTATTTATCTGTTAACTCCCCCTTTTTTCATACATTTCTAACATAAATTCTAAGAGAAGAAAATAGTGAAACAGATTCAAAGTTAGGGGGCAATATGCAGGCATGATATTCGCAAATTATACTAGTTTGTGCTTAATGATTTAACAAATTACACAAGAAATCAAACTCCCCAAATTTTGAGGTTATGTAATATAGACAATTCATGAAGTGCAAATCAATCTACAAACCTAATTTATACTCATTCAGCAATAGTTTCTTAGTCATCGCCCTTGTAAGAATCTATGTATCAGTTTATGATTATAGGACCTGTTACTGTGAAAGGTTCAGGTGGCATGGTTAATTCTTCTGCTCCTTCCAACATTTGAACCGCAACATTCATTCTAGGACGGCAATTGGATTCCCCTGATGGTACAAAAGTCCTACAATTGCAAGTTTTCTATGCAATTATAGAATCTCATCTTCCCTCAATCTGTGTTCGTTGATCATTTTGCTCATTTAAAATATATTAGTATCACGTTTTAACCTTCATTTGGCACTTCATATCATGATTAGTAAAAAGTAGTATCATTTTAATTGCAGTTATGAAATAGACAAACAATTTGAGACCTGAATTATCATGATATCAAGATATCTAGATTTTGCTAAAGTTGAGGGAAAATACTAGTATAAATTTTTGCTGACAAATAAATTATTATTGGAAGCAAATTGAATTTACTTTAAGCATATATTATTTGTTTTTTTTTTTCCCTTGGTTGATCACATCAAACTAGAAACTTATAGAATTAGGAATATAGAAGATATCATATCCTTGAAAATAATGATATATTAAATTCCAGTCACATCATTTAATTATTTATTTATTTTTTTTTTTGTAATATTAGTATGGAATTTGGATTTTAAATTTGTTCATATTTTTATTTTTTTTTAGAAGACTTTGTCAAAGACTTGGAAGGGACCATTAATTCAGTTCTATTTCTGCCTTGTTTAAGATGACTATAAAGTTTCAAGACTTGTAGAGAAGACTTTGAACTTGGTTATCAATCGAGGATTGTGCATTGAATCCGAAGACCCGAGTATCTTATCTTGATTGATCCTGAAAAAAAAATAGTCTTTATCGGATTCGCATCAATATAGTTTCCATGCATATGTCCAGACCAACAAGTACTCATTTCAATCAAATCTAGCAATCAAAGAAAATTAAATTTTTTGTACCCAAACTAATTTTGCCAAAAATTAAATAATATGAATTGTAAATTTAATATTTCCTACTCTTCCAAAATTATTTTATCTTAGAGAGTGCATAATAGAAAGCGTAAACGGAAGCTACTAGACTCAAGGAATAAGGAAACGGAATCGGAATTGGAAACCGCAATTCCTAGATCAACTTACTACAAAAATGAAAAGTTAGGGGGTTTTTATTTTTTTTCGTAACTTTTCTTTTTGCTGGAAGATTTCTAGTGTAATTTGTTAAAGCTTTAATCACAAACTAGTACAATGTACAAATCAAGGGTAATTTGTAGATTGCTTTCTTTGAACTATGTTCGGAGTTCTTTAAACTCGATCCATTGGACCTGCTTGATTACTTGATTTGATTGAAATGAGTACTTGTTTGTCTGGACATATGCATGGAAACTGTATTGATGTGAATCCGATAAAGACTATTTTTTTTTTTTCAGGATTAATCAAGATATGATACTCGGGTCTACGGATTCAATGCATGATCCTCGATTGATAACCAAGTTCAAAGTCTTCTCTACAAGTCTTGAAACTTTATAGTCATCTTAAACAAGGCAGAAAAAGAACTGAATTAATAGTCCCTTCCAAGTCTTTGACAAAGTCTTCTAAAAACAAAGAAAAAAACGGACAAATTTAAAATCCAAATTCCAAACGAATATTACGAAAAATAAAAAATAAAAATAATTAAATGATGTGACTAGAATTTAATATATCATGCTTTTTCAAGGATATGATATCTTCTATATTCCAAATTCTATAAGTTTCTATTTTGATGTGATCAACCAAGGAAAGAAAAACAAATAAAATTAACAATATTTGATATCCAAATCAATTTTACAAAAAGAAAAAACTAAATGATGTGAATTCTGAATTTAATATTTTATCATGTTTTTCCAAGGATAGATTATCTTGTGTATGCTCGGTTCTACACATTTCTATTTTAGTGTGATAAACTAAGAAGAAAGAAAGAAAATTAACAATTTGGTATGCAAACTGATTTTACAATAAAAATAAAATAATAATAATAATAATAATAACAATATATCATGTGAATTATGAATTTAATATTTCCAGCTTTTCCAAGGATATATGGTTTCTTGTATATGCCTGCTCCTATATAAATTTCTATTTTGTTGCGATCAACCAAGAAAAACGAAGAAAATAATTTACATTTCTATTTTAATGTGATCAATCAAGAAAAAACAAAGAAAATTAAATATTTGGTACCCAAACTAATTTTACCAAAAATTAAATATTATGAATTATATATTTAATATTTCCTGCTCTTCCAAGAATATGCTATCTTAGAGAGTGCATAATAGAAAGTGTAAATGGAAACTACTAGACTTAAAGAATAGAGAAACGGAATCGGAATTGGAAACCACAATTCCTAGATCAACTTACTATGAAAATGAAAAGTTAGGGGGTTTTGATTTTTTATTGTAACTTTTTTTTTGCTAGAAGATTTTTAGTTTAATTTGTTAAAGCTTTAAGCATAAACTAGTACAATGTACAATTATAGTCTAATTTGTGGATTGCTTTCTTTGAACTATGTTTGGAATTCTTTAAACTCGATCCATTGGACCTGCTTGATTGCTAGATTTGATTGTATTGAGTACTTGTTGGTGTGGACATATGCATGGAAATTATATTGATGCGAATCCAACAAAGACTAATTTTTTTTTATTCAGGATCAATCAAGATAAGATACTCGGGTCTCGGGATTTAATGCTCGATCCTCGATTGATAACTAAGTTCAAAGTCTTCTCTACAAGTCTTAAAACTTTATAATCATCTTAAACAAGGCAGAAATATAACTAAATTAATGGTCCCTTCCAAGTCTTTGACAAAGTCTTCTAAAAACAAATTAAAAATGGGACAAATTTAAAATTCAAATTCCAAACTAATATTACAAAAAATAAAAAATAAAATAATTCAATGATGTGACTAGAATTTAATATATCATGCTTTTTCAAGGATATGATATCTTCTATAATCCTAATTCTATAAGTTTCAATTTTGATGTAATCAACCAAGGAAAAAAAATAAAAATAAAAATTAACAATATTTGATATCCAAATAATTTTACAAAAAGAAAAAATTAAATGATGTGAATTCTGAATTTAATATTTTATCATGTTTTTCCAAGGATAGATTATCTTGTGTATGCTCGGTTCTACACATTTCTATTTTAGTGTGATAAACTAAGAAGAAAGAAAGAAAATTAACAATTTGGTATGCAAACTGATTTTACAATAAAAATAAAATAATAATAATAATAATAATAACAATATATCATGTGAATTATGAATTTAATATTTCCAGCTTTTCCAAGGATATATGGTTTCTTGTATATGCCTGCTCCTATATAAATTTCTATTTTGTTGCGATCAACCAAGAAAAACGAAGAAAATAATTTACATTTCTATTTTAATGTGATCAATCAAGAAAAAACAAAGAAAATTAAATATTTGGTACCCAAACTAATTTTACCAAAAATTAAATATTATGAATTATATATTTAATATTTCCTGCTCTTCCAAGAATATGCTATCTTAGAGAGTGCATAATAGAAAGTGTAAATGGAAACTACTAGACTTAAAGAATAGAGAAACGGAATCGGAATTGGAAACCACAATTCCTAGATCAACTTACTATGAAAATGAAAAGTTAGGGGGTTTTGATTTTTTATCGTAACTTTTTTTTTTGCTAGAAGATTTTTAGTTTAATTTGTTAAAGCTTTAAGCATAAACTAGTACAATGTACAATTATAGTCTAATTTGTGGATTGCTTTCTTTGAACTATGTTTGGAATTCTTTAAACTCGATCCATTGGACCTGCTTGATTGCTAGATTTGATTGTATTGAGTACTTGTTGGTGTGGACATATGCATGGAAATTATATTGATGCGAATCCAACAAAGACTAATTTTTTTTATTCAGGATCAATCAAGATAAGATACTCGGGTCTCGGGATTTAATGCTCGATCCTCGATTGATAACTAAGTTCAAAGTCTTCTCTACAAGTCTTAAAACTTTATAATCATCTTAAACAAGGCAGAAATATAACTAAATTAATGGTCCCTTCCAAGTCTTTGACAAAGTCTTCTAAAAACAAATTAAAAATGGGACAAATTTAAAATTCAAATTCCAAACTAATATTACAAAAAATAAAAAATAAAATAATTCAATGATGTGACTAGAATTTAATATATCATGCTTTTTCAAGGATATGATATCTTCTATAATCCTAATTCTATAAGTTTCAATTTTGATGTAATCAACCAAGGAAAAAAAATAAAAATAAAAATTAACAATATTTGATATCCAAATAATTTTACAAAAAGAAAAAATTAAATGATGTGAATTCTGAATTTAATATTTTATCATGTTTTTCCAATGATATATTATCTTGTGTATGCTTGGTTCTACACGTTTCTATTTTAGTGCGATAAACTAAGAAGAAGGAAAGAAAATTAACAATTTGGTATCCAAACTGATTTTACAATAAAAATAAAATAATAATAATAGTAACAATATATCAAGCGAATTATGAATCTAATATTTCATGCTTTTCCAAGGATATATGTTTTCTCGTAAATGCCTGATTCTATATAAATTTCTATTTTATTGTGATCAACCAAGAAAATCAAAGAAAATTATATACATTTGTATTTTGATGTGATCAACCAAGAAAAAACCAAGAAAATTAAATAATTGGTACCCAAACTAATTTTACCAAAAATTAAATAATATGAATTATAAATTTAATATTTCCTGCTCTTCCAAGAATATGTTATCCTAGAGAGTGCATAATAGAAAGCGTAAATGGAAACAACTAGACTCAAGGAATAGCGAAACGGAATCGAAATTGGAAACCACAATCCCTAGATCAACTTACTACGAAAATGAACAGTTAGGCGGTTTTGATTTTTTATCATAACTTTTCTTTTCGCTAGAAGATTTCTAGTGTAATTTGTTAAAGCTTTAAGCACAAACTAGTACAGTGTACAAATCTGGTGAAATTTGTAGATTGCTTTCTTTGAACTATGTTTGGAATTCTTTAAACTCGATCCATTGGACCTGTTTGATTACTAGATTTGATTGAAATGAGTATTTGTTGGTGTGAACATGTACATGGAAATTGTATTGGTGCGAATCCGACAATGACAAATATTGCTCATTCAAGATCAATCTAAATAAGATACTCGGGTCTACGGATTCAATGCCCGATCCTCGATTGATAACCAAGTTCAAAGTTTTCTCTACAATATATTCATCTTAAATAAGGCAGAAATAGAACTGAATTAATAGTCTGTTCCAAGTCTTTGACAAAGTCTTCTAAAAACAAATAAACAAACCAACAAATTTAAAATCCAAATTCCAAACTAATATTACGAAAAATATAAAATAAAAATAATTAAATGATCTGACAAGAATTTAATATATCATGCTTTTTCAAGGATATGATATCTTCTATATTCCAAATTCTATAAGTTTCTATTTTGATGTGATCAACCAAGGAAAGAAAAACAAATGAAATTAACAATATTTGACATCCAAACCAATTTTACAAGAAGAAAAAACTAAATGATGTGAATTCTGAATTTAATATTTTATCATTTTTTCCAATGATATATTATCTTGTGTATGCTTGGTTCTACACGTTTCTATTTTAGTGCGATAAACTAAGAAGAAGGAAAGAAAATTAACAATTTGGTATCCAAACTGATTTTACAATAAAAATAAAATAATAATAATAATAACAATATATCAAGCGAATTATGAATTTAATATTTCATGCTTTTCCAAGGATATATGTTTTCTTGTATATGCCTGATTCTATATACATTTTCTATTTTGTTGTGATCAACCAAGAAAACCGAAGAAAATTATTTACATTTCTATTTTGATGTGATCAACCAAGAAAAAACAAAGAAAATTAAATATTTGGTACCCAAACTAATTTTACCAAAAATTAAATAATATGAATTATAAATTTAATATTTCCTGCTCTTACAAGAATATGTTATCTTAGAGAATGCATAATAGAAAGTGTAAATGGAAAATACTAGACTCAAGGAATAGGGAAACGGAATCGGAATTGGAAACCGCAATTCCTAGATCAACTTACTACGAAAATGAAAAGTTAGCGGGTTTTTATTTTTTATCGTAACTTTTCGTCTCACTAGAAGATTTCTAGTGTAATTTGTTAAAGCTTTAAGCACAAACTAGTGCAATATACAAATCTAGTGTAATTTGTAGATTGCTTTCTTTGAACTATGTTTGGAATTCTTTAAACTCGATCCATTGGACCTGCTTGATTACTAGATTTGATTGAAATGAGTATTTATTGGTGTGGACATATAAATGGAAATTGTTTTGATGCAAATTCGACAAAGACAAATATTGTTCATTCATGATCAATCTAGATAAGATACTTGGGTCTCTGGACTCAATACCCGATCCTTGATTGATAACCAAATTCAAAGTCTTCTCTACAAGTCTTGAAACTTTATAATTATCTTAAACAATACAGAAATAGAACTAAATTAATAGTCCCTTCCAAGTCTTTGACAAAGTCTTCTAAAAACAAATAAAAAAAAAAGGGCAAATTTAAAATCCAAATTCCAAACTAATATTACAAAAAATAAAAAATAAAAATAATTCAATGATGTGACTAGAATTTAATATATCATGCTTTTTCAAGGATATGATATCTTTTATATTCCTAGTTTTATAAGTTTCTATTTTGATGTGATCAACCAAGGATAAAATAAAAAATAAAAATTAACAATATTTGATATCCAAACAAATTTTACAAAAAGAAAAAACTAAATGATGTGAATTCTGAATTTAATATTTTATCATGTTTTTTCAATGATATATTATCTTGTTTATGCTTGGTTCTTCACGTTTCTATTTTAGTGCAATAAACTAAGAACAAGGAAAAAAAATTAACAAATTTGGTATCCAAACTGATGTTACAATAAAATTAAAATAATAATAATAATAATAACAATATATCATGTGAATTATGAATTTAATTTTTCATGCTTTTCCAAGGATATATGTTTTCTTGTATATGCCTGATTCTATATACATTTCTGTTTTGTTGTGATCAACCAAGAAAATTATTTACATTTCTATTTTGATGTGATCAACCAAGAAAAAACAAAGAAAATTATATATTTAGCACCCAAACTAATTTTACCAAAAATTAAATAATATGAATTATAAATTTAATATTTCCTACTCTTCCAAGAATATTTTATCTTAGAAAGTGCATAATAGAATGCGTAAATGGAAACTACTAGACTCAAGGAATAAGGAAACGGTATCGGAATTGGAAACCGTAATTCCTAGATCAACTTACTACAAAAATGAAAAGTTAGGGGGTTTTTATTTTTTATCGTAACTTTTCTTTTTGCTGGAAGATTTCTAGTGTAATTTGTTAAAGCTTTTAGCACAAACTAGTACAATGTACAAATCTAGTGTAATTTGTGGATTGCTTTCTTAATTTGAACTGTGTTTGGAATTCTTTAAACTCGATCTATTGGACTTGCTTGATTGCTAGATTTGATTGGAATGAGTACTTGTTGGTGTGAACATATACATGGAAATTATATTGATGTAAATCCGACAAAGGCTAATTTTTTTAATTTAGGATCAATCAAGATAAGAAACTCGGGTCTCTGGATTCAATACCCGATCATCGATTGATAACCAAGTTCAAAGTCTTCTCTACAAGTCTTGAAACTTTATAGTCATCTTAAACAAGGCAGAAATAGAATTGAATTAATGGTCTCTTGCAAGTCTTTGACAAAGTCTTCTAAAAACAAATAAAAAAACGGACAAATTTAAAATCCAAATTCCAAACTAATATTACAAAAAATAAAAAAATAAAAAAAATTAAATGATGCGACTAGAATTTAATATATCATGCTTTTTCAAGGATATGTTGCCTTCTATATTCCTAATTCTATAAGTTTCTATTTTTATGTGATCAACCAGGGGAAAAATAAAATAAAATAAACAATATTTGATATCCAAATCAATTTTACAAAAAGAAAAAACTAAATGTTGTGAATTCTGAATTTAATATTTTATCATGTTTTTCCAATGATATATTATCTTGTGTATGCTTGGTTCTACACGTTTCTATTTTAGTGCGATAAACTAAGAAGAAGGAAAGAAAATTAACAATTTGGTATCCAAACTGATTTTACAATAAAAATAAAATAATAATAATAATAACAATATATCAAGCGAATTATGAATTTAATATTTCATGCTTTTCCAAGGATATATGTTTTCTTGTATATGCCTGATTCTATATACATTTTCTATTTTGTTGTGATCAACCAAGAAAACCGAAGAAAATTATTTACATTTCTATTTTGATGTGATCAACCAAGAAAAAACAAAGAAAATTAAATATTTGGTACCCAAACTAATTTTACCAAAAATTAAATAATATGAATTATAAATTTAATATTTCCTGCTCTTACAAGAATATGTTATCTTAGAGAATGCATAATAGAAAGTGTAAATGGAAAATACTAGACTCAAGGAATAGGGAAACGGAATCGGAATTGGAAACCGCAATTCCTAGATCAACTTACTACGAAAATGAAAAGTTAGCGGGTTTTTATTTTTTATCGTAACTTTTCGTCTCACTAGAAGATTTCTAGTGTAATTTGTTAAAGCTTTAAGCACAAACTAGTGCAATATACAAATCTAGTGTAATTTGTAGATTGCTTTCTTTGAACTATGTTTGGAATTTTTTAAACTCGATCCATTGGACCTGCTTGATTACTAAATTTGATTGAAATGAGTATTTATTGGTGTGGACATATAAATGGAAATTGTTTTGATGCAAATTCGACAAAGACAAATATTGTTCATTCATGATCAATCTAGATAAGATACTTGGGTCTCTGGACTCAATACCCGATCCTTGATTGATAACCAAATTCAAAGTCTTCTCTACAAGTCTTGAAACTTTATAATTATCTTAAACAATACAGAAATAGAACTAAATTAATAGTCCCTTCCAAGTCTTTGACAAAGTCTTCTAAAAACAAATAAAAAAAAAAGGGCAAATTTAAAATCCAAATTCCAAACTAATATTACAAAAAATAAAAAATAAAAATAATTCAATGATGTGACTAGAATTTAATATATCATGCTTTTTCAAGGATATGATATCTTTTATATTCCTAGTTTTATAAGTTTCTATTTTGATGTGATCAACCAAGGATAAAATAAAAAATAAAAATTAACAATATTTGATATCCAAACAAATTTTACAAAAAGAAAAAACTAAATGATGTGAATTCTGAATTTAATATTTTATCATGTTTTTTCAATGATATATTATCTTGTTTATGCTTGGTTCTTCACGTTTCTATTTTAGTGCAATAAACTAAGAACAAGGAAAAAAAATTAACAAATTTGGTATCCAACTGATGTTACAATAAAATTAAAATATAATAATAATAATAACAATATATCATGTGAATTATGAATTTAATTTTTCATGCTTTTCCAAGGATATATGTTTCTTGTATATGCCTGATTCTATATACATTTCTGCTTTGTTGTGATCAACCAAGAAAATTATTTACATTTCTATTTTGATGTGATCAACCAAGAAAAAACAAAGAAAATTATATATTTAGCACCCAAACTAATTTTACCAAAAATTAAATAATATGAATTATAAATTTAATATTTCCTACTCTTCCAAGAATATTTTATCTTAGAAAGTGCATAATAGAATGCGTAAATGGAAACTACTAGACTCAAGGAATAAGGAAACGGTATCGGAATTGGAAACCGTAATTCCTAGATCAACTTACTACAAAAATGAAAGTTAGGGGTTTTTATTTTTTATCGTAACTTTTCTTTTTGCTGGAAGATTTCTAGTGTAATTTGTTAAAGCTTTTAGCACAAACTAGTACAATGTACAAATCTAGTGTAATTTGTGGATTGCTTTCTTAATTTGAACTGTGTTTGGAATTCTTTAAACTCGATCTATTGGACTTGCTTGATTGCTAGATTTGATTGGAATGAGTACTTGTTGGTGTGAACATATACATGGAAATTATATTGATGTAAATCCGACAAAGGCTAATTTTTTTAATTTAGGATCAATCAAGATAAGAAACTCGGGTCTCTGGATTCAATACCCGATCATCGATTGATAACCAAGTTCAAAGTCTTCTCTACAAGTCTTGAAACTTTATAGTCATCTTAAACAAGGCAGAAATAGAATTGAATTAATGGTCTCTTGCAAGTCTTTGACAACGTCTTCTAAAAACAAATAAAAAAACGGACAAATTTAAAATCCAAATTCCAAACTAATATTACAAAAAAAAAAAATAAAAAAAATAAATGATGCGACTAGAATTTAATATATCATGCTTTTTCAAGGATATGTGCCTTCTATATTCCTAATTCTATAAGTTTCTATTTTTATGTGATTAACCAGGGGAAAAATAAAATAAAATAAACAATATTTGATATCCAAATCAATTTTACAAAAAGAAAAAACTAAATGTTGTGATTCTGAATTTAATATTTTATCATGTTTTCCCAATGATATATTATCTTGTGTATGCTTGGTTCTACACGTTTCTATTTTAGTGCGATAAACTAAGAAGAAGGAAAGAAAATTAACAATTTGGTATCCAAACTGATTTTACAATAAAAATAAAATAATATAATAATAACAATATATCAAGCGAATTATGAATTTAATATTTCATGCTTTTCCAAGGATATATGTTTTCTTGTATATGCCTGATTCTATATACATTTTCTATTTTGTTGTGATCAACCAAGAAAACCGAAGAAAATTATTTACATTTCTATTTTGATGTGATCAACCAAGAAAAACAAAGAAAATTAAATATTGGTACCCAAACTAATTTACCAAAAATTAAATAATATGAATTATAAATTTAATATTTCCTGCTCTTACAAGAATATGTTATCTTAGAGAATGCATAATAGAAAGTGTAAATGGAAATACTAGACTCAAGAATAGGGAAACGGAATCGGAATTGGAAACCGCAATTCCTAGATCAACTTACTACGAAAATGAAAAGTTAGCGGGTTTTTATTTTTTATCGTAACTTTTCGTCTCACTAGAAGATTTCTAGTGTAATTTGTTAAAGCTTTAAGCACAAACTAGTGCAATATACAAATCTAGTGTAATTTGTAGATTGCTTTCTTTGAACTATGTTTGGAATTCTTTAAACTCGATCCATTGGACCTGCTTGATTACTAGATTTGATGAAATGAGTATTTATTGGTGTGGACATATAAATGGAAATTGTTTTGATGCAAATTCGACAAAGACAAATATTGTTCATTCATGATCAATCTAGATAAGATACTTGGGTCTCTGGACTCAATACCCGATCCTTGATTGATAACCAAATTCAAAGTCTTCTCTACAAGTCTTGAAACTTTATAATTATCTTAAACAATACAGAAATAGAACTGAATTAATAGTCCCTTCCAAGTCTTTGACAAAGTCTTCTAAAAACAAATAAAAAAAAAGGGCAAATTTAAAATCCAAATTCCAAACTAATATTACAAAAAATAAAAAATAAAAATAATTCAATGATGTGACTAGAATTTAATATATCATGCTTTTTCAAGGATATGATATCTTTTATATTCCTAGTTTTATAAGTTTCTATTTTGATGTGATCAACCAAGGATAAAATAAAAAATAAAAATTAACAATATTTGATATCCAAACAAATTTTACAAAAAGAAAAACTAAATGATGTGAATTCTGAATTTAATATTTTATTCATGTTTTTTCAATGATATATTATCTTGTTTATGCTTGGTTCTTCACGTTTCTATTTTAGTGCAATAAACTAAGAACAAGGAAAAAAAATTAACAAATTTGGTATCCAAACTGATGTTACAATAAAATTAAAATAATAATAAATAATAACAATATATCATGTGAATTATGAATTTAATTTTTCATGCTTTTCCAAGGATATATGTTTCTTGTATATGCCTGATTCTATATACATTTCTGCTTTGTTGTGATCAACCAAGAAATTATTTACATTTCTATTTTGATGTGATCAACCAAGAAAAAACAAAGAAAATTATATATTTAGCACCCAAACTAATTTTACCAAAAATTAAATAATATGAATTATAATTTAATATTTCCTACTCTTCCAAGAATATTTTATCTTAGAAAGTGCATAATAGAATGCGTAAATGGAAACTACTAGACTCAAGGAATAAGGAAACGGTATCGGAATTGGAAACCGTAATTCCTAGATCAACTTACTACAAAAATGAAAAGTAGGGGTTTTATTTTTTATCGTAACTTTTCTTTTTGCTGGAAGATTTCTAGTGTAATTTGTTAAAGCTTTAGCACAAATTAGTACAATGTACAAATCTAGTGTAATTTGTGGATTGCTTTCTTAATTTGAACTGTGTTTGGAATTCTTTAAACTCGATCTATTGGGACTTGCTTGATTGCTAGATTTGATTGGAATGAGTACTTGTTGGTGTGAACATATACATGGAAATTATATTGATGTAAATCCGACAAAGGCTAATTTTTTAATTTAGGATCAATCAGATAAGAAACTCGGGTCTCTGGATTCAATACCCGATCATCGATTGATAACCAAGTTCAAAGTCTTCTCTACAAGTCTTGAAACTTTATAGTCATCTTAAACAAGGCAGAAATAGAATTGAATTAATGGTCTCTTGCAAGTCTTTGACAACGTCTTCTAAAAACAAATAAAAAACGGACAAATTTAAAATCCAAATTCCAAACTAATATTACAAAAAATAAAAAAATAAAAAAATTAAATGATGCGACTAGAATTTAATATAT
>JAINRH010000336.1:0-20270 GCA_025413025.1 Ficus hispida
TGACCCTATCTCTAAAATGATAATCAGTGAGAATTCATGTCCCTTTTAATGGCTCGTTGTGTTTAATTTTGAGTTAACACGAAAATGATTAAAAATCAAACCTTAACAATAATTTTTGAGCCACGGTCATAACCGTTATGACCGTGGTCTCCTTCTGTGAAGTCATAACATGCCCCTTTTATATATGGCTGTTGTGTTTAATTTTGAGTTAACACGAAATTGGTTAAAAATCAAACCTGTTAATAATTTAGAGCAACGTTCATAACCGTTATGACCCCCTGGTTATAACCGTTATGACCCCCTCCGCTCTTGTGAAACAGGGTCATATTAGTGATGACCCGTCTCTAAAATGATAATCAGTGAGAATTCATACCCCTTTTAATGGCTTGTTGTGTTTAATTTTGAGTTAACACAAAAATGTTTAAAAATCAAACCTGTACACAATTCTTGAGCCACGGTCATAACTGTTATAACCACCCGGTCATAACCTTATGACCGTGGTCTCCTTCTGTGAAACAGGGTCATATTAGTCATGACCATGCCCTAAAATGTTAATCAGTGAGAATTCATGCCTCTTTTTATGGCTCGTTGTATTTAATTTTGATTAACATAAAAATGTTAAAAATCAAACCTGTACGCAATTTTGAGCCACGGTCATAACTGTTATAACCACCCGTCATAACCGTTATGACCGTGGTCTCCTTCTATGAAACAGGGTCATATTAGTCATGACCCTGCCTCTAAAATGTTAATCAGTGAGAATTCATTCCCCTTTTTATGGCTCGTTGTGTTTAATTTTGAGATAACATAAAAATGTTAATAATCAAACCTGACACAATTTTTGAGCCACGGTCATAACCATTATGACCACCCTGTCATAACCGTTATGACCGTGGTCCCCTTCTGTGAAACAGGGTCATAACATGTCCCTTTTTATTTTGGGTTGTTGTGTTAATTTTGAGTTAACACAAAAATGGTTAAAAATCAAACCTGTTAATAATTTTAGAGCAACGGTCATAACCGTTATGACCGCCCTCCCCTCTTGTGAAACAGGGTCATATTAGTCATGACCCTATCTCTAAAATGATAATCAGTGAGAAATAATGTCCCTTTTAATTACTCGTTGTGTTTAATTTTGAGTTAACACGAAAATGATTAAAAATCATACCTGTACATAATTTTTTAGCCACGGTCATAACCGTTATGACCGTGGTCTCCTTCTGTGAAGTCATAACATGCCCCTTTTTATATATGGCCGTTGTGTTTAATTTTGAGTTAACACGAAAATGGTTAAAAATCAAACCTGTTAACAATTTTAGAGCAACGTTCATAACCGTTATGACCCCCTGGTTATAACCGCTATGACCGCTCTCCGCTCTTGTGAAACAGGGTCATATTAGTGATGACCCTGTCTCTAAAATGATAATCAGTGAGAATTCATGCCCCTTTTAATGGCTTGTTGTGTTTAATTTTGAGTTAACACAAAAATGTTTAAAAATCAAACCTGTACATAATTTTTGAGCCACGATCATAACTGTTATAACCACCCGGTCATAACCGTTATGACCGTGGTCTCCTTCTGTGAAACAGGGTCATATTAGTCATGACCCTGCCTCTAAAATGTTAATCAGTGAGAATTCATGCCCCTTTTAATGGCTTGTTGTGTTTAATTTTGAGTTAACACAAAAATGTTTAAAAATCAAACTTGTACATAATTTTTGAGCCACGGCCATAACTGTTATAACCACCCGGTCATAACCGTTATGACCGTGGTCTCCTTCTGTGAAACAGGGTCATATTAGTCTTGACCCTGCCTCTAAAATGTTAATCAGTGAGAATTCATGCCCCTTTTTATGGCTCGTTGTGTTTAATTTTGAGTTAACATGAAAATGGTTAAAAATCTAACCTGACACAATTTTGAGCCACGGTCATAACCATTATGACCACCCAGTCAGAACCGTTACGACCGTGGTCCCCTTCTGTGAAACAGGGTCATAACATGTCCCTTTTTATATTGGGTTGTTGTGTTTAATTTTGAGTTAACACAAAAATGGTTAAAAATCAAACCTGTTAATAATTTTAGAGCAACGGTCATAACCGTTATGACCGCGCTCCCCTCTTGTGAATTAGGGTCATATTAGTCGTGACCCTATCTCTAAAATGATAATCAGTGAGAATTCATGTACCTTTTAATGACTCGTTGTGTTTAATTTTGAGTTAACACGAAAATGATTAAAAATCAAACATGTACATAATTTTTTAGCCACGGTCATAACCGTTATGACCGTGGTCTCCTTCTGTGAAGTCATAACATGCCCCTTTTTATATATGGCTGTTGTGTTTAATTTTGAGTTAACACGAAATTGGTTAAAAATCAAACCTGTTAATAATTTTAGAGCAACGTTCATAACCGTTATGACCCCCTGGTTATAACCGCTATGACCGCCCTCCGCTCTTGCGAAACAGGGTCATATTAGTGATGATCCTGTCTCTAAAATGATAATCAGTGGGAATTCATGCCCCTTTTAATGGCTTGTTGTGTTTAATTTTGAGTTAACACAAAAATGTTTAAAAATCAAACCTGTACACAATTTTTGAGCCACGGTCATAACTATTATAACCACCCGGTCATAACCGTTATGACCGTGGTCTCCTTCTATGAAACAGGGTCATATTAGTCATGACCCTGCCTCTAAAATGTTAATCAGTGATAATTCATTCCCCTTTTTATGGCTCGTTGTGTTTAATTTTGAGTTAACATGAAAATGGTTAAAAATCAAACCTGACACAATTTTTGAGCCACGGTCATAACCATTATGACCACCCAGTCAGAACCGTTATGACCGTGGTCCCCTTCTGTGAAACAGGGTCATAACATGTCCCTTTTTATATTGGGTTGTTGTGTTTAATTTTGAGTTAACACAAAAATGGTTAAAAATCAAACCTGTTAATAATTTTAGAGCAACGGCCATAACCGTTATGACCGCGCTCCCCTCTTGTGAATTAGGGTCATATTAGTCGTGACCCTATCTCTAAAATGATAATCAGTGAGAATTCATGTACCTTTTAATGACTCGTTGTGTTTAATTTTGAGTTAACACGAAAATGATTAAAAATCATACCTGTACATAATTTTTTAGCCACGGTCATAACCGTTATGACCGTGGTCTCCTTCTGTGAAGTCATAACATGCCCCTTTTTATATATGGCCGTTGTGTTTAATTTTGAGTTAACACGAAAATGGTTAAAAATCAAACCTGTTAACAATTTTAGAGCAACGTTCATAACCGTTATGACCCCCTGGTTATAACCGCTATGACCGCTCTCCGCTCTTGTGAAACAGGGTCATATTAGTGATGACCCTGTCTCTAAAATGATAATCAGTGAGAATTCATGCCCCTTTTAATGGCTTGTTGTGTTTAATTTTGAGTTAACACAAAAATGTTTAAAAATCAAACCTGTACATAATTTTTGAGCCACGATCATAACTGTTATAACCACCCGGTCATAACCGTTATGACCGTGGTCTCCTTCTGTGAAACAGGGTCATATTAGTCATGACCCTGCTCTAAAATGTTAATCAGTGAGAATTCATGCCCCTTTTAATGGCTTGTTGTGTTTAATTTTGAGTTAACACAAAAATGTTTAAAAATCAAACTTGTACATAATTTTGAGCCACGGCCATAACTGTTATAACCACCCGGTCATAACCGTTATGACCGTGGTCTCCTTCTGTGAAACAGGGTCATATTAGTCTTGACCCTGCCTCTAAAATGTTAATCAGTGAGAATTCATGCCCCTTTTTATGGCTCGTTGTGTTTAATTTTGAGTTAACATGAAAATGGTTAAAAATCTAACCTGACACAATTTTTGAGCCACGGTCATAACCATTATGACCACCCAGTCAGAACCGTTACGACCGTGGTCCCCTTCTGTGAAACAGGGTCATAACATGTCCCTTTTTATATTGGGTTGTTGTGTTTAATTTTGAGTTAACACAAAAATGGTTAAAAATCAAACCTGTTAATAATTTTAGAGCAACGGTCATAACCGTTATGACCGCGCTCCCCTCTTGTGAATTAGGGTCATATTAGTCGTGACCCTATCTCTAAAATGATAATCAGTGAGAATTCATGTACCTTTTAATGACTCGTTGTGTTTAATTTTGAGTTAACACGAAAATGATTAAAAATCAAACATGTACATAATTTTTTAGCCACGGTCATAACCGTTATGACCGTGGTCTCCTTCTGTGAAGTCATAACATGCCCCTTTTTATATATGGCTGTTGTGTTTAATTTTGAGTTAACACGAAAATGGTTAAAAATCAAACCTGTTAATAATTTTAGAGCAACGTTCATAACCGTTATGACCCCCTGGTTATAACCGCTATGACCGCCCTCCGCTCTTGCGAAACAGGGTCATATTAGTGATGATCCTGTCTCTAAAATGATAATCAGTGGGAATTCATGCCCCTTTTAATGGCTTGTTGTGTTTAATTTTGAGTTAACACAAAAATGTTTAAAAATCAAACCTGTACACAATTTTTGAGCCACGGTCATAACTATTATAACCACCCGGTCATAACCGTTATGACCGTGGTCTCCTTCTATGAAACAGGGTCATATTAGTCATGACCCTGCCTCTAAAATGTTAATCAGTGATAATTCATTCCCCTTTTTATGGCTCGTTGTGTTTAATTTTGAGTTAACATGAAAATGGTTAAAAATCAAACCTGACACAATTTTTGAGCCACGGTCATAACCATTATGACCACCCAGTCAGAACCGTTATGACCGTGGTCCCCTTCTGTGAAACAGGTCATCACATGTCCCTTTTTATATTGGGTTGTTGTGTTTAATTTTGAGTTAACACAAAAATGGTTAAAAATCAAACCTGTTAATAATTTTAGAGCAACGGCCATAACCGTTATGACGCCCTCCCCTCTTGTGAATAGGGTCATATTAGTCGTGAGCCTATCTCTAAAATGATAATCAGTGAGAATTCATGTACCTTTTAATGACTCGTTGTGTTTAATTTTGAGTTAACACAAAAATGATTAAAAATCAAACATGTACATAATTTTTTAGCCACGGTCATAACCGTTATGACCGTGGTCTCCTTCTGTGAAGTCATAACATGCCCCTTTTTATATATGGCTGTTGTGTTTAATTTGAGTTAACACGAAAATGGTTAAAAATCAAACCTGTTAATAATTTTAGAGCAACGTTCATAACCGTTATGACCCCTGGTTATAACCGCTATGACCGCCCTCCGCTCTTGCGAAACAGGGTCATATTAGTGATGATCCTGTCTCTAAAATGATAATCAGTGGGAATTCATGCCCCTTTTAATGGCTTGTTGTGTTTAATTTTGAGTTAACACAAAAATGTTTAAAAATCAAACCTGTACACAATTTTTGAGCCACGGTCATAACTATTATAACCACCCGGTCATAACCGTTATGACCGTGGTCTCCTTCTATGAAACAGGGTCATATTAGTCATGACCCTGCCTCTAAAATGTTAATCAGTGATAATTCATTCCCCTTTTTATGGCTCGTTGTGTTTAATTTTGAGTTAACATGAAAAAGGTTAAAATCAAACCTGACACAATTTTTGAGCCACGGTCATAACCATTATGACCACCCAGTCAGAACCGTTATGACCGTGGTCCCTTCTGTGAAACAGGGTCATAACATGTCCCTTTTTATTTGGGTTGTTGTGTTTAATTTTGAGTTAACACAAAAATGGTTAAAAATCAAACCTGTTAATAATTTTAGAGCAACGGTCATAACCGTTATGACCGCCCTCCCCTCTTGTGAAACAGGGTCATATTAGTCATGACCCTATCACTAAAATGATAATCAGTGAGAATTCATGTCCCTTTTAATTACTCGTTGTGTTTAATTTTGAGTTAATACGAAAATGATTAAAAATCATACCTGTACATAATTTTTTAGCCACGGTCATAACCGTTATGACCGTGGTCTCCTTCTGTGAAGTCATAACATGCCCCTTTTTATATATGGCTGTTGTGTTTAATTTGAGTTAACATGAAAATGGTTAAAAATCAAACCTGTTAACAATTTTAGAGCAACGTTCATAACCGTTATGACCCCCTGGTTATAACCGCTATGACCGCCCTCCGCTCTTGTGAAACAGGGTCATATTAGTGATGACCCTGTCTCTAAAATGATAATCAGTGAGAATTCATGCCCCTTTTAATGGCTTGTTGTGTTTAATTTTGAGTTAACACAAAAATGTTTAAAAATCAAACCTATACACAATTTTTGAGCCACGATCATAACTGTTATAACCACCCGGTCATAACCGTTATGACCGTGGTCTCCTTCTGTGAAACAGGGTCATATTAGTCATGACCCTGCCTCTAAAATGTTAATCAGTGAGAATTCATGCCCCTTTTAATGGCTTGTTGTGTTTAATTTTGAGTTAACACAAAAATGTTTAAAAATCAAACTTGTACATAATTTGTGAGCCACGGTCATAACTGTTATAACCACCCGGTCATAACCGTTATGACCGTGGTCTCCTTCTGTGAAACAGGGTCATATTAGTCATGACCCTGCCTCTAAAATGTTAATCAGTGAGAATTCATGCCCCTTTTTATGGCTCGTTGTGTTCAATTTTGAGTTAACATGAAAATGGTTAAAAATCTAACCTGACACAATTTTTGAGCCACGGTCATAACCATTATGACCACCCAGTCATAACCGTTATGACCGTGGTCTCCTTCTATGAAACAGGGTCATAACATGTCCCTTTTTATATTGGGTTGTTGTGTTTAATTTTGAGTTAATACAAAAATGGTTAAAAATCAAACCTGTAAATAATTTTAGAGCAACGGTCATAACCGTTATGACCGCGCTCCCCTCTTGTGAATTAGGGTCATATTAGTCATGACCCTATCTCTAAAATGATAATCAGTGAGAATTCATGTACCTTTTAATGACTCGTTGTGTTTAATTTTGAGTTAACACGAAAATGATTAAAAATCAAACATGTACATAATTTTTTAGCCACGGTCATAACCGTTATGACCGTGGTTGTAATACCTGATTTTTCATCAATACGATTCTTTGTATAGAACTTACATTGAACCGTAAATGTATTTATGGAAAAAGCCCAGTTAAGGGTTTTTAATTATGTTTTGTGAGTTTTATGGTTATATAAGACTCAAACAGGATTAATTAATTAAGAAAACAACCTTTTAAGTCAAAAGGAACAATATGGCAAAATTTCTTGAAAAGTCAAACTTTGACCGAGAAACGTCACGGTTGACCAAAAAGTCAACTGTTGACCAAGAAAGTCAAAATTTGACAAAAAGGTCATTAATCGACAAGAAAGTCGATGGTTGATCCAAAAAGTTCAAGAAATGATGCTACGAGTCTGTACGATTTATTAAGAAACCGTATGGAAATTGTACTGGACGAAAACCCGTTTTTCAGATAATAAGAAATGTTTAAGACTTAAGAACCACCCTAGAAAATCAAGCACAATGAGTTCAAGTATAGGTCAAAAAGGGTTTTGAAAAATAAGGAAAATTTCACACAGTCCATTTTTATACGGATGAATTTTGGACTGCAGTTCGGTAAACCGATACTGAGTTTAAGTAAATCCAGTATTGGAAATACCTGAGTTAACTTAAAAATGGACTGTACAATAATTAAAAAAGCCAAACAAGCCTAAGCCTAGCTTACCTCACATACCTTTTCCTTTATGACATCATTTTTCCATTTAAGAACAATTGGAAAGTATTTTGGAAGATAAGCTTCCTTGGTGGCCGGCCACATACCCCCCCCTAATGTGTGATTTCTTGCTTTTCATGGGGCCAAAATCCAATTTCCCAAAAGTTCCCAACCTCTATAAATAGGGGTGGGCATTGTTCACAATTCAAGAATGTTAGCTAAACTTTGGCCAATTTTCTACTCACCAAAACCGGATTTGAGTGAAAGAGAAAGGCAAGAAAATTTGCAAAACCAAGAGTGTGTAGGGCTTAGTGATGGTCGGATTCAAGTAGGAAACCAAGCAAAAAGTTGGAGAAAATTTTGGAACCCAAATCCTTAGCCAAGGCCGGTTGTAGGGGGGAGAACCAAGCCAAGAATCCAAACCGGGTTTTGGAGCAATTGGCTGGAAATTTTGGTGCAAGTTGGTGACCGGACTTCAAGGGAAAGAAGGCTGGAAATTTCGGACCCTTTTAGCCAAGCAAGACCAGCGGCTGTTGGTTAGGAAAAAGGGAGGAAACCGAGCCCACCTTGAGCCAAGAAAGTGAGGTAAAACTCTAACCGATTCAAGCTTTCATTTAAATTTCGTGTGGAGAAATTTAAATGTATTTAAGCTATGGTTTGTAAGGGTATAAGCCCACTTTTAAGTTCTGCCCTAGCTTGTTAATTATGAGCTTATGCTTGATTTGTTTAAGTTTAAGGTTTGGTGGTTCAATTATGTGCATGCTAGGTGTTTGCTAGAATGCCTAGGGTTTATGCATGATTATGAATGACGTTCAATTTGGTTACATGTTGAAATCTGAACGTTAGAAACATGATGCATGTCTGATTTAGGCTCCCGCTGAGGTCGGTCGAGGTAGGGTGAACGTTATAGGACGTAAACAAAAATTTAAACCGAAAACTGCCAACTCGGGTAGAAATTGGCCAGTTTCGGGAAAATCGGTTTTTGAGGCCTCTAGAGGCCGAATCAGGGGAAACTCAAAACATGAAAGTTTTTAAGTAGAGTTTTTCCTAGAGGACAGCCTGGACAGTTTTGTAAAATGAGGCTCCAATGGCCTCGGTTTGTACCAAAATCCGTGCCTGAAGTGCTCAGGACCCGTGCACGGCCAGGACTAGTTCCAAAGGGTTTTTGATCACGAAAACGCTAGAACTGGGTTTTACCCAAAACATGAAAGTTGTAGAGTTTTTCAATGTTTACAACTTTCATGAAGACAAGTTTTACAAATTCAGTCTGGATTTTAAGATGAAAATGGATTTCGGAAAACTATACAGGAATTAGGGGAATCCTGTACAGGATTTACAAAGTTGACACAGAAAATGCATATTTTTGCAGTTTCACTGCAAATGGACATTGTGAAACTGTTCCAAAGGCAGTTTCCAATAGTCAATAATTTTATAAGTCTCATTTGAAGATTTTCAGTTTTTAAAGTCAAACAAAAAGATTGTTTTGAAGATAATTTACCCAAGTTTCCAAAGAGATGGAAAATGGGGTTTTAAACCAAACTGGGTAAATAAAATGACTACGGGTAATAACAGGAAATAATATTCGAATTACTAGGCCAAAGCCTAGAGCTCAAGTTTAACCCAGATAGGGTTAACTTTTGATGATCAAGAGTTTAATTATGATTAACCTTAAGGGTTAGTCAAGATAACCCTAAAGGATATCATAAGTAAAAAAATTGGGCTATGATATAGGATTAGTTGAGGTAACCCAATGATTATGGACAAGAATAAAGCCCAAGGTTAGGAATGAAACCTAACCCTAACAGTATGCATAAAGGTTTAACACATGAGGTTATCCAACGTAACCTCTTAAAGAATTTATTCATAGGGTTACTATTTGTAACCCAATAAGACGTCTAGTATTTGAAACCTACATTTAGGATTACGTATGCATGTTGGTTAGTTTATCAACATTCCGCCATACTAATGAGAACCTCACCTATGTCCTAAAATGAGCAGGAGGGAACCTACAGCTGTACTCTGAGAGGAAGCAGCTTAACATAGGACATAGCTAGAGAGGTAAGTACAACTCTACCTGCAGCATGAACAAAATGTTTTTTGTTACATGATATGTTTTTACGAAATCATGTATTGATTTACATGATTTACCTAAGTTATGTTATGAAAAGCGGTGTCATGATAAGTTAAGTATGTTATGACAAGTATAAGTATGATATGATGAGTTACGTTATGATAAGGTTACGTCATGTATGTCATGTTATGATAAGTTATGTCATGATAAGTTTATGTATGTCAAGTTATGTTATGTTATGACATGGTAATTTATGTTAGAATGTATTATGTTTGTGACATCATGAAGCATGTTCACCATTATTAAATCACATGGTAAGAATAAGTTAAGTTAGGAGTTAAAGACCCGCTAATGTTATTGTGTCGTACCGACTTGCCACAAGGGCGGGTTTAAACGGTTAAGTCAATGGTTTGAATTGGATAGGACTGCCTACCCCAATCACTCTATGCAAACAATTAGTTTCATAGTTTGACTTGGTTTGGATTGGCCGCCTCCAACCACTCCATGGATGAGTACTACGGTACGAGCATGTATGACATATAAGGGTTTATAACCAAGATATTGAAAACATAGTAGCTTTGAAAAAGAACATAATCGGTTCACGCATTTTATATGTTAAAAATGTTTTTGTCGATTGAATATTGTACTTACTGGGCAATTAGCTCATTACTTACGTTCATGCTGTAGGAAAGCAACCTAACGGCAGTACTTGATGCAAAACTGTGAAGAGTTGGTGCTGCGGACTGTGAAATGTGGGATGGACACCGCCACGGGTTTGGAAAATATGTTTTTATAAAATACGTTTGTAAAATGTGTTTTGTTATGTTTAAGAAAAGTTTCAAGTATGTATGGCAAGCAAGTTGCCTCGTGTTGTACCGATCCGCGCTAAGTCGGGTCTGGTCCACGATATTAGTACTCGTGTGAGTACATACGAATATGCATGATGATATGTTAAGTTTAAGTTTGAAAGTAAAATAGTTTTTTTAAAATCAAGTTTAAAGTTTGAAGAAAAGAAAAGAATAAAAGAAAAATTTATTCTGAAATTTTCTATAAGGTTAAGTATTTAAGATTGAGTTTTAATTTAAGTATGTAAGTAAGGTGACGACCGGCGAAGGAAGTCGGGGCGTTACAGTGGTCTCCTTCTGTGAAGTCATAACATGCCCCTTTTTATATATGGCTGTTGTGTTTAATTTTGAGTTAACACGAAAATGGTTAAAAATCAAACCTGTTAATAATTTTAGAGCAACGTTCATAACCGTTATGACCCCCTGGTTATAACCGCTATGACCGCCCTCCGCTCTTGTGAAACAGGGTCATATTAGTGATGATCCTGTCTCTAAAATGATAATCAGTGGGAATTCATGCCCCTTTTAATGGCTTGTTGTGTTTAATTTTGAGTTAACACAAAAATGTTTAAAAATCAAACCTGTACACAATTTTTGAGCCACGGTCGTAACTATTATAACCACCCGGTCATAACCGTTATGACCGTGGTCTCCTTCTATGAAACAGGGTCATATTAGTCATGACCCTGCCTCTAAAATGTTAATCAGTGATAATTCATTCCCCTTTTTATGGCTCGTTGTGTTTAATTTTGAGTTAACATGAAAATGGTTAAAAATCAAACCTGTACACAATTTTTGAGCCATGGTCATAACCATTATGACTACCCGGTCATAACCGTTAGGACCGTGGTCTCCTTCTGTGAAACAGGGTCATAACATGCCCTTTTTTTATATTAGGTTGTTATGTTTAATTTTGAGTTAACACAAAAATGGTTAAAAATCAAACCTGTTAAAAATTTTAGAGCAACGGTCATAATCGTTATGACCTGTAATACCTAGATTTTTCCGATGTTACTATTTCCTTTCAAAGGAATTAAATGTATACCATCAAGGTATTATTGAAAGAGAAACTCGGTTAAGAGTTCTCTTACATTTTTTGAGTTTTTAAGATTAATAAAACTTAAAAATGGACTATGTAGATTAGAAACGGACCTTTTGAGTAAAAAAGGGATGAAAAGTATATGATTTTATGAAAGTCAAACTTTGACAAAAAAAAAAAAAAAGTCGACTTTGACCAAGAAAGTCAAAGTTTGACCAAGAACGGTTAAAGGAGTGACTTTGCAGTATTTTAAAATAAAGTATACTGCGAAAACCGTCTTTACGGTTAAGATAGCATGATTAGGCTTTGAAAACTAGCTTAGAAAATCAAACACACCTAGTGGGAACTATAGACCAAAAGGGCTCGGAAAAATAAGAAAAAGTTTTTACAGTCCATTTTTACGCAGATAAATTTTGGACTGCAGTTGAGTAAAACAGTACTGAATTGTACTGTGTATTAGTGAACACAGTATTAGAAATATCTGTGCAACACAAAAAATGGATTATTTTAGAGAAAAGTAGCCAAACAAGGCCTTAGGATGATATCATATTTATGACATCATCCTTATTTGGAATTATGACATCATAATTCCATGAACCAAGCCTTGAATGACAAGTGTATTGTTCTAGAACAATTTTTGGCTTGATCACCAAGTATGTGGCCGGCCACCTAGCATGCCATTTGGCAAAATTTTCAAAACTTTAGGGGTCAAAATTGAATTTTGAAAAGTTCTCCTTTGCCTATAAATAGGGGTGGTCCTTGTTCATTTCTCACAACCTCTAGCCAAACTCTTGCCATTTTTCTGCCCATCAAAACCGAAAAAGAAAGTGAGAGGGAGCCAAGAGAAAAACCAAAATTTTCCTAAACCAAGCTTAGGTTAGTGTTCGGTTTGCAAGAGAAAGCTAAGGGGAGAGTTTGAGAAAGTTTTCCCAGCCTTTTCTAGGCTTGCTGCCGAGTGGTTAGGTGCAGGAAAAACCAAGAGAGAAACTGAAAAATTAAGGGGAAAAGTTAGGGTTAATTCGGGTGTGATTCAATCAACCGAAAACAAGTTTTGAGACCATTTTCTTGGTCTAGGGCAGCCACGGTTTTGAGCTAGGGGGAGGAAGAAATTTTGTGACCAAAACTTGACTTTGGTCTAAGGTAAAAATCTAGAGCCCTAACTCTTTTATTTGAGTTCAAATTCAAAGTTATAAGGTGATTCAATTTGGTTGTAAGGACATAAGTCCATCTTCCATTTTATGCCCTTGTAGGTTGTATGTGCTTGATTTGTAGATCTAAGGGTGTATGACTTGAATTCTTGCATTGTTGTGCTTGTTTGTGATTGATTTTCATGCTTGATGCTTAGGGTTGTATGTCCCCTGATTTTTTGGTCCAAAATCTGCCCTAGGCAGTGCATGATTGGCTGCTAGTTTAAGGGTGAATGATTGATGCATGTATGAATGTAATGCAAAGTTAGAACCATGCAAACCTAGGCTAGGTTAGTGCGGGTTTTGGTTTGCATGGGCACGTTGGAGTTACATGTTGGTTCTTATGGGACGTTAGAAAATGCTGCATGTATGCTATCTAGGCTCCCGCGTGTTCGGTTGAGGTTAGATGCACGTAATAGAACGTAAAATGTATTTAAAACCAAAAACTGCCAGTTCGGATGTGAACTGCCCAGTTTCGGGAAAAGAGAAATTTGAGGCCTTTAGAGGCAGAACTGGGTAAAACTTAAAACATGAAAGTTGTTCAGAAGGGTTTTTCCTAGAGGATTACTCTGGCAGAATCCTAAAATGAGACTCCAATGGTCTCTGTTTTTATAAAAACCCGTGGCTAGTCTGCCCAGACCCAGTTTACAGGATCAGCCAGTTTCAAACAAAAACTGATGCAAATACAAGAAGAACTGGATTTTTCTCAAAACACGAAAGTTTTAGGATTTTTCGAGAGCTAGAACTTTCGTGAAGACAACTTTTTCAAATTAAAATCATATTTTTAAACTGACACGGATTTCTAAAGAGTGTGCAGGAAACAAGAAATTCCTGCACAAGATTTTCTAAAAACAGTACAGAAAAATTGTATCTTTTCCAAAACCACTGTTTTGACTAGGGAAACTATTTCAAAGGCAGTTTCCAGTCCTAAATGATTTTATAAAAACCTATTTTAAGGATATGAATTTTTACGAGTTAAGTAAACGATTTTTGAAGTTAAAATTACCCAAGTTTCCAAAGAAATGGAAAATGGATTTTTTAAACCAAATTGGGTAAGCAAAATGATTACGGGTAATAACCGGATGTAATATCCGAGTTACTAGGCCAAAGCCTAAAGCTCAAGTTTAACCCATATAGGGTTAACTTTGGTTAATCAAGAGTTTAATTATAATTAACCTTAAGGGTTAGTCAAGGTAACCCTAAAGGATACCAAAAGTAATAAAATTGGGCTAAGATATAGGGTTAATTAAGGAAACCCAACAATTATGATAAAGCCCAAGGTTAGGAAAGTAATCGAACCCTGACAGTATGTATAGGGTTTAGCACATGAGGTTATCCAACGTAACCTCTTAAAGAATTAATTCATATTGGGTTCTATTAATAATAGGGTTACTATCTATAACCCAATAAGACATCTAGTATCAGGGACATACAATTAGGATTATGTAAGCATGTTGATTAGAGTATCAACATTCTGCAACACTAACTAAGACCCTCACCTATGTCCTTCAAGGAGCAGGAGAGAACCTGCAGCTGTACTCGGAGAAGAAGCAGCATAACGCAGGACATAGCAAGAGAGGTAAGTACAACCACCGCCTACAACATAGGCTTTGTTGTGGTACTTGCCCAAGTATGATAGATGTATGCTAGGGATGTATGTTATGCGGTTGTTTTTACTATGTTATATTGCTAGTACTCAGTGATGTTATTGTATGTTATGACGTTGATGCTAGGTTATGATGTTGATGCTATGTTATGATGTTGATGCTATGTTATGTTGTTATTGTTATGCTATGTTTTTGATATGTTATGCTATATGTTACGATAGTTCTATGTTGTATGCTAGGTCATGAAGTATGATAAATTAAGGTATGTTTATGATGAATGTTATATTAAAACATGAAGCATGTATGTATGAGAACACGAAGCATGTTCACAAAATCTTATAAGAATAATAAGATCAAGTATGACACGACAAGATGAAAAAAAAAAAAGAAAGCAAGATGGCGAGCAAGTCGCCTGTGTTGTACCGACCCGAGTAAGGTCGGGTTGGACTATGGTTTGAGTTGGAAATGGTTGGCCGCCCCAACCACTCCATAGTCGCGCGCCCGGTACATACACACAAGTAAGGGCCCATAAGTAAGATAAGAAATGAAAGTAAGTTAAGCATGAATTGAGCATAAAATAAGCATAAATGGACCATGCATTATGATGTATGTTATGCTATGAAAAGGAAGTCATGATATGATGATGTATGCTATGCTATGATAAATAAAGTCATGATATGTACGATATGCTATGGTAACTTAAGTTAGTATGTGAATGATTAGATCATGTTTGTTTATGTCGCGGTATAGGAGGTTGTACTTGCTGAGCGAAAGCTCACTGTCTTACGTTTATGCTGTAGGTAAGTAACCGTCAGCAATGGTTGATGCAAGATGGAAAGGCATGGCGGGGCAAACTGTGAAATGTGGGAAATGTAGCCGCTACGAGTTTTGTCCTTTACGTAATTATGTTATGGTAAATATTTTGATAAAGACACTTTTATATGTTGCACTCGTATGCCATATAAAAAAAAAAATTTCCGCTGTGTTTCATAAGTATGTAAGTATGTACGAGAAGATAAGTATGTATGTATGGTAACGGCCTGTACTAGGCGGGTCGTTACATGACCGCCCTTCCCTATTCTGAAACAGGGTCATATTAGTCACGACCCTGTCTCTAAAATGATAATTAGTGAGAATTCATGCCCCTTTTAATGGCTCGTGGTGTTTAATTTTGAGTTAACACGAAAATGATTAAAAATCAAACCTGTACATAATTTTTGAGCCACGGTCATAACCGTTATGACCATGGTCTCCTTCTGTGAAGCATAACATGCCCCTTTTTATATATGGTTGTTGTGTTTAATTTTGAGTTAACACAAAAATGTTTAAAAATCAAACCTGTACACAATTTTTGAGCCACGGTCATAACTGTTATAACCACCCGGTTATAACCGTTATGACCGTGGTCTCCTTATGTGAAACAGGATCGTATTATTCATGACCCTGTCTCTAAAATGATAATCAGTGAGAATTGATGCCTCTTTTCATGGCTCGTTGTGTTTAATTTTGAGTTAACATGAAAATAGTTAAAAAATCATACCTGTACACAGTTTTTGAGCTACGGTCATAACCGTTATGGCCATCCGGTCATAACCGTTATGACCGCGGTCTCCTCTTGTGAAACATGGTCATATTAGTCATGACCCTATCTCTAAAATGATAATCATTGAGAATTCATACGCCTTTTAATGGCTCGTTGTGTTTAATTTTAAGTTAACATGAAAATAGTTAAAAATCAAACCTGTACACAATTTTTGAGCCACGGTCATAATCGTGATGACCACCCTGTCATAACCGTTATGACCGCGGTCTCCTCTTGTGAAAAACAGGTTTGATTCCAAGTGGACTCCTTTGCTCTCCTGAATGTGAAACAGTTAGATTACATGCCTCTTTTTGCATGGCTCGTTTGAAGTTTTATTTGACATAGATTCTATTTAATATTAATTAAAACTGGTATTTTTTGGGATAACGGTAGTGTCTGTTATTACCACCTAGTCATAAAAAATTATGATATAGTATGAATTAAAAAATTAAAAAATTACCCTATCTACAGTATGGTAATGTTTGAATGAATAATAAATAATTTGTTAGACGAAATCCATGTCCACATCATCATCACTTTTGTAATTTTTTTCAATTTTTCGTTTGGCATGCATCCAGAAGTAACAGGCTAGCCACTCCTGAAATAGTTTCATGCATCCAGCAATTACCCAATAGCGTACATCCCTCCCTTCTTGTGACGCCCCGACTTCCCAAGCCAGGTCGACACCATACATACTTGTTCTTTACTTGAAAATTTGAGAGAAATTTTTTTTTCTTTAAAACATATTCACATAAATTATCTTGTGGAGAATAATATGTCACCCATATATATATATATTAAACTGAGAATACCTTCTCGTGTCTTCAAACTTATACATATAACAAATCATAATTTACTTTAGAATATTAAAATATTTTCTTAACATCGAATGCGGAAAATCATGCGTAGTGGTATCCCACACCGCCCTCCTCCCCTCCGCCCCCAAAGCATTTACCAAAAAAAAAAAAAAAAAAAAAAAAAAAAAACATTCATACATGCATAATATTTATTTTTTTTTTTTTTTCTTTAATTATCTTGTCCATGGCATACGTACGAAGCCCACCAACAGTTTAAAATCTATAAACTACACACGAATAAATAAATTAAACATTTCCTCATGGTCACTTTTTTTTTTATTTCTTATCATCTTTTTTTTTTTTAACATTTGCCATATCATGGCATTCTTGAAAACATGACATTTTTAAAACCATGACATTTTAGAAAACATGGCATAATATGTAACATGTTATAGCATATCATCACATAACATCATTTCACATCATACAACATAGCATGTACATTTTAACATAGCATATATGAAAATAGTATTTACTATTTTCATACTGTAGGTGAGGTTCGATACTTGCCTGACTTATTGTAATCCAGGCTTCGTTGATTTCCACTCTGACCTCGACTGCAGGTTACTTCCTGCTATTAGAAAGAACATAGTATAAGAATCCTATAAATGTTGGTAACCTTTCCAACATTATGATTATATGTCCTTTTACAAGCCTTGATCAACTACTAGGTTACTAATTGTAACCCTAGAGATTGTGGTTAATTATCTTGACCCATTAGGTTACTTGAGGTAACCTTGGGTATTAAACCCATATGATTAGTATTAAATTACTATTCTTATTATCGAGCCTAAGCCTTAGTAACTCGGTTATCCTTCCCGGTTACCACTCGTCATCTTTTGTTTTTACACTTTAGCTTTTAAATCCAATTTAGAAAATTGGCTAGAAAATCTTTTGTTTTACTTCCCAATTCGAGGTTTTCAAAGTAAAACTTTATAAAACTCATTTAAGGCTGAAAACTGCTTTTAAAATCGTTTTCATAGTCAAAACAGGAAATGTTGATGTAGAAATACAGTTTTTCTGTATGTTTGTAGAAAATCCTGTGCAGGAATTTCTTTTTCTCTGCACAGTTTTTATAGTTCAGGTTGTATTTAAAATCCAAATGGAATTTGAAAAACTTGTCTTCACGAAAGTTCTTCTCTTGAGAATTCTAAAACTTTCATGTTTTAAGAAAAACCCAGTTCTGCTTGGATTCGTACCAGTTTTAATTTGAATCCCACTGGTCGTGTAAACTAGGTCTGGGCAGTTTAGTCTCGGATTTTCGTAAAAACGAAGGCCATTGGAGCCTCATTTTGCAAATCCATCCGCGTTTCCCTCTAGGAAAAACTGTTCTGAACAACTTTTATGTTTTAAATTTTTCCAAATTCTGCCTCTAAAGGCCTCAAAATCTGATTTTCCCGAGACTGGCCAATTTCTACCCGAAATGGCAGTTTTCGGTTTCGATTTTTGTTTTACGTCCTAGACGTGGAATCTAGCTCAACCAGCCACTGCGGGAGCCCTAATATCAATCATGCAGCGGTTTCTAACATTCAATATTCAACATGCAAGCCAATTTGAACAACATTCATAACCATGCAAAATCCTAAGCATTCAATCAAACACAAAGCATGCATATAAAACCACCAACCATAAAATCCTAATTAACCAAGCACATAACCTAAATTTCTTAACTAAGGCAGGGAATTAAAGTGAGCTTATGCTCTTACAAACTTTGCTTGAAATACATTTAAATTTCTCATTGAAATTTAAATGAAAAGTGTTGGGTTTTGAGGGGATTTACCTAGCTTCCACCCAAGGGTTTGGCTTGCTAGATTTGGTTCTCCCTTGGTCCCTCCTTGCTGCCACTAGGTCCGGCCCTTTGGCTTGCTTGGCTCCAAACTTTTTCAGCCACTCTAGCACCAAGATCTGTCACCACAACCTCAAAAATCCGGCCTCCAACTTGGTTAGCTCCTCCTTTTTCCTTTCCCTCTACAGCCGGCCTCTTGGCCAAAAGATTGTCCAAAAATTTTCCAACTCTTTCTTGCTTGCTCTCCACACAAAATCCGACCACCCTAAGCTCTAATCACTCTTGGTTTTGGCAAAATTTCCTTTCTCTCCTTCCTTCTCACTCTCGGTTTTTGGTGAAGAAAAATTGGCAAGGGTTTGGTTGCTTTTCTCTAATTTTTTGAATTATGGGGTCACCTATTTATAGAGTGAGCAAAGTTTCAAAAATTGGATTTTGACCCCAAGAAAAAACAAGAAATCACTCAAAGGGGAGGGTTAGGTGGCCGGCCATCCTTGTGCTAGGTGTCATGGTGTGATTGTTTCCACCATTTATGATGTCATAAATCAAAAATGGGATGATGTCATAATTCCAAGCTTAGGTGATGTCATCTTAAAGCCTTGTTGGCTTTTCCTTAATGTAGTCTACTTTAAACTTAACACAGATATTTCTAATACTGCTTTCACTAATACACAGTATAATTTAGTACTGTTATTTTAAACTGCAGTCCAAAATTCATCTGTGTAGAAATGGACTGTATAAAAATTTTCTTATACATCAAACTTCTTGGCCAAAGATAACCTAACTAATGTGCTTGATTTTCTATAGTGGTTTTTGAATCTTAACATACCATTTATCCGTAAAAATGGTTTTTTACACGGTACAATTTTTATACTGAAAATATTTAACCGTACCGCCTCATTTTCGATTTTTCGGGTCAACCATTGACTTTCTTGTCAATCATTGACTTCTTGTCAAAATTTGACTATCATGAATTCATGAAATTTCGTCATACCTTTTTACTTAAAAGGCCTATCATGAAGTCTCGTAATTAATTTACCGAGAACTCAATCATATACTGATAAAATCATTGAATTTTGTATTAATATTCATAATTTTCATAAATTGCACATAAACACATAATAACGAACTATAAATTTCTTATTTACAAGAAAATTGTGAGTTCGTGAAAATTTCGATTATTACAATCTACCCTCCTAAAGAATTTTCGTCCTCGAAAATCAGACCAATTCGGGTAGCTTTCTTCCATCTCATCCTCGCGTTCCCAGGGTTGCCTCCTCAATCTCATGATTTCGCCAATAGGACCTTACTAAAGGTATAACCTTGTTCCTTAGCACCTTTTCTTCTCGTGCCAAATTCGAACCGGTTTCTCCTCATATGTCAGATCTTCGTGAACCTCAATTGGTTCGTGGTCCAATACATGGGATGGATCCGAGATGTACTTCTTTTAGCATCGACACATGAAATACATTGTGTACATATGCTAATTCCTGGGCAAAGCAACCTATAGGCCACGTTGCCAATTCTTTTCAATATTTCGAATGCCCTATGTATCGTGGACTCAATTTCCCTTCTTTCCGAATCTCATAAC